>JABUQX010013899.1:115000-117466 GCA_015478945.1 Trachelipus rathkii
ATCTTAAAAAAATATTTAAATTTTAGTAATAAAAATGAAATAATATTTTAAGAAGTTCGAACTGGATGACAGACGACTTTATCATAAGAAAAGTTGTAGTGATGTACCCCCAAATACTAACTTTTAGTAATAGCTATTATAAAATCGTTAATTTAGTTAATACATATTTAAGCGAAACAATCGCAATCGCCAGTAGATGATTAGACTAGTCGGTACTCGGTATGTTAACTGTAAACCAACTCACAGGAGTCCTGTTCCAGTTTTAGATTTCTGCAATGATTATCTTCGTCCACACTGACACATGAACACACTCCACAGAGCTTCACGTAAATCAGGATCAGCTTTTCTCGAGTGAACTGGCAAAGTCTTTAACAGTCTCAGAAATAAATAAATAAATTATAAATTTTCATGAAAAAAGGAAAATAAAACTAGATAGCTTTTTTTAATTCCTTTCCTTTTTACTCAATGTAACTCAAGTTATTTACTTTTTTTTTTTTATATATATATATATTATATACTATATATATATATATATATATATATATATATATATATATATATATATATATATATATATATATATATATATATATATATATATATATCATATATATATATATAAAAAAATAATATATATATATATATATTAGGCCATATATTTAACAAGCCCAATATTTTTTCATCTAAATGCACCTAAAAAGACTAACTGATTAGAAGTCAATCTATTCCTTTCATTTGAGCAAACATTGTTTAATAATGATACTGTTCTTTCTGACGAGACTGACGTCGCATTTACAGTAAAATATTTCATTGCTAACATAAACAAAGCAGGGAAAGCATTTTACTATCATTCCAAAATTTTATTGGTTCGCTTGATCACTGAATAACTGATAACTGAATAGTGATTAGTGAATACTTAGAAGACAATTTGACTATTTGGCATGTGCCATGTTTGGTCCCGAAAAGACGAGAAATCTAAAACCAAATTTTTCGGTTTATTTTATACACTGACATTGGGGGACGAACGAAGAAAGAAATATGGGGGGAAAAGAGAGAGTTTCATCACTAAAGGGTGTCGCAGAGGGGGATAAGATTTTATTTTTTTTTTCCGGCCTTTAAAAAAATTTTTTGAAAAGAATATTTTCGCTTTCGATATAAGAAAAAATATTCGAAATATCGATATATCGCCTAAGAAAAAAATGCCCAAAAAATATCGATATATCGAGCAAAAAATATCGATATTTCGATTATATCGATATTTTTTTGGCCATCCCTACCCCGAAAACGCGTGGTAGTATCGCGATAAAATTATTCGCGATAGTGGTATTCAATGATTTGCCTATATGTACTAGGTTCTGTCATTAATAATTCACACGGACTATCACCATATTTTTCGTAGGTTCTGTTGTTCGAGTTTTTAGTAGGTTTGAAATCTTAGGAATTTTTAATTAGCTGCAAAATAAATATGTAAATTAAGTAATTATTTTAAACTATTTCATTTGAAAATAAAAAACGCATACATTTAACGGGAGAAACGCCCATAATACGGGTTCGGTCGCTGCTAGTGAGGATTCACCCACATGTTTTCCATTCAATACAAAATACATAATGATTAATGTATTGTAGTGAAACATAATGTTTAAAGAATATATGTGTTCAAACAAGTTTATACATGCTTTAGTGGTGTGGATCCGTCATTCATCGTGACGGATTCGCAGAAATTTACTCCGTATATAGACGTCAACGGGGAGAAACTTTAAATGCAATTCCGCAAGCAGTGCATCATTTGAAAGGTCTTAGATTTGGTTTGGTAACTTATCTAGGTTTGTTACAGCTACCGCAAATATACCATTCGTTCTTTTAGTCAATGTCAGGCGTTCAATTCCCCTGAACAAGGCCACAACTATGCCCCCTTCTAAAACCCGCCATATCACATCCTATTATGCATCATTCTTTCTACGCTCTGCTAAAATTCAACATTTCCTTTCCTTTCAGACACAAGTTTTGTTTAACTCAATGCAATTTTACTTAGGTCTTTCTCAGCCTTGTCAATTCATCAAACACACCTCCACCTCAAATACATCCACTAAACAACGACGTAGCATCCATCTTTTCATATGACCAAACCAACTCAAATACAACTTTTATTCTCTCATTTACGCTTTATCTTCAAACTACACAACTTACTAACAATTTCATTTCCTACATTTTTATCACTTCCCAATCACACTTTACATGCCATTAAGATTTTCACTGTAAAAAGCAGCACCTTTAGATCTAATACCTCTTATTTCACACCATAGTTTCCACTGTCACCCCTTTAACACGGGTAAACAAACAAATAACCCCCATCAAGAAACTCTAGCGTACTCCAATACTTAATCCCCTTTACATTCACCAAGAATTTAATTCCACCATGCACCGTCCACCTTCCTACCATTCATTAACTTTCATACTACACTCTGT
>JABUQX010013900.1:0-22500 GCA_015478945.1 Trachelipus rathkii
CGAGGTCGAATGATTTTTGCGGAAACAAACTGGAAGTTTGAACAGAAAGCTGGCGATTCTCAGAAATGGTGAGGCCGGTCTGAAACCATTTTCAATTATTTAAAATATGCCAAGTCAGCAAAAAATTGTGTATTTTCCTAAACTTGGATCTTTCCTGGTTTGGGGAATAGGGATTACCAATGTGGTGAGAATAGATCGAAAAAACGCGGATTTGATCAGTTTCTGTTATACAGATTCAGCAAGAAGGCTGATGCAGGGGTGAATATGAAGGAGCATTATGTACGAAATTAAGCCTGGCAAATGGCACCGTCATCTGCTGTTGCAGTGCATTTAAATGCTCGTGCCAGTGTATAAAGACAGGTAATTGAGGATATGATCTTCCCCTTCGTTGTTGGAAAGTCTGGCGGTGGAGTGGTTAATTCTCAATTTTTCAAAGACTTCAGGATGGAAAGAACTTACGATTTCCTAAGCAATATGGACTAAATTAGTGCATTGCAACAGCTGGCTGAGTCAGAGATAGTATTGGCTATATAGGCCATAAGGAGGATTGTGGGCGAAGAGTTGCTGGGGCGGCGATATATTTCTTCTGTTCAATTTCCAACTGAAGAAAGGAAACTACTAAATTATGCTTTGAAGCTTTAGAAGTCAATAGTGCATATTTCATGACCCTAACGGTAAATCATAGTGCAATGGCGGCCAGAGAAAGGGCACTTGTATGGGATGTTTTGCGCTACATCGCTTTCTGGCTTAGGTCAATAAAGTCATATATTTATATTAAGCTTATTTTTTATAGTAAAAAAATGAAATTTTAATAAAAACAACGAATTCTCAAAATAAACATATTTTTGAAATAAATAAAACTTTGAACAAAAGAAAATATAATGAAGTTTAGGCTTAGCAAAAGGAACTGTGAAAATAAATTGTAGTTGGTTTAAGAAATGATGTACTCAAAAATATTATTAAGTTAATGATTTTAAGTTTCAGAGAAAGGTTATATGTGAATAGAAATGACAATATTAATTTATGTTGTGAAACGAAATAGTGTCAATTTTTTAAAATGGTACGAATAAAGGTAGAAAATCGGAATCATTACATTCATATAAGGGTTTAACTCCTCAACAGTCAAGTTCTGCGGAATCTAAACATAGGGAAGATATCTACTTGGACTATTATACGCTTATTTCACGATTCTGCTTCCAGTCCGGCTGCGGCTCAGTTGCTCTGTATTCATGAGAATAATTCATGGTAAGAAATGTCGGCTGCTTATTTTCTCTCAAACTATCGCCATATGCCAAGTTTTGGGGCTAACACCCAAGTGCGTGGTATGCAGCGTTGAAACCTCGGATAAGCGTGGTTTTACACAGCAATAAGGTTCAAGTTTGAAAGAAATACGACCACAAACAGGAAAATCGAGCCCTAACCCTATTACTTAATACCTTATATAATATGTATAATATAATAAATTTAAATAATATATATAACATCATATAACGCGGGCTCGCTGTGCGGTGGAGCGCCGGGGAGGAGGGTGGGATGCGGGGCTGGGCAGCTTCAGGTGTGGGTGTGATGCGGTGTTGATGGCGGTAACGGTTAGGTGAGGTGCTTGGGGCGTTAGAGCTAAGCACTCAAACGAGCCGACCTCGGAAACTGGTTTCCACTAAGAAAACGTATACTTTGACACTTAACGAATCAAGAATCTAAAGATGCAAATATAAAATTTCAAGTAACTACCACATTGATTGGATTTCGCTTCGATCAAAAAGGTCTGAGTACCAAAAACATAAATATATATAAGGCCTAGTTCAACGTTAAGGGAGTAGAACCCCTTAGCAGATTCAGGATATGTAACCTCGTTACGACGAAGTAACCACCATCAGAATAACAATATCATGTAGGATGGGGACACGAACTCTCTAAGACACCCGAACAAGGATCCAAAAAACTTTAACGGGGATTGCAGCCTCCAAAGAAGGATATAGCCTTACCAACCTTGTCACGACGAGGTGGAAAACACAAGCTAAAATACAAAGTTTCAAAGGATGCTAATTTCTCTAACACAATTTAAAAGAGGGGCTAGAATGACACTTTTTTAGAAGGGTATTGCACCATGGGATGCGATAACCTTGTCTTCGTGAGGTTACGTCTAAAAGTCCCCACTTTTGATGACGTACCAATACCAAGTACACTGCAAGTACCAATTATCAAGTACCGAGTCAAGAACAGAATTAGCAGTACTGTACTAAGTTTTCAGGGGAATACCGATATTCTACCTCCCTAAAAGGAATGGATAAATTTAATATAAAGACAAATACCAATTCCGTTCCTCTACATTGAGAGGGAGGGTTTTCCTTTCGCACTAAAGTCATGTTCTTCTACTAACTTTTGTTCGGTGTACTATTTGGCCCTCACCAAAATCTGTTGACAGGAGAAGATCTATATTAAAGAATATATATATATATACTATATATATATATAATATATACTATATACTTATATATATATATACTATTATCTAACTATATTATATATATTATATATCATCATATTATAATATGTATATTATTATATATTATAATATATATATATATATATAATATATTGTATATATTATATATAATATATATATATATATATATAATATTATAATATATATTATATATATTATATATATATTTATATATACTATATATATATATATATTATATATATATATTATATCTATATATTTACCTATATATATATATATATATATATACTATATAACTCTATATATATATAATATATTAGTATATATATTAATATAATTGTTAAATTATATATATATTTGAATAGAGATCAGCATATTACGCATCATATTATAGAAGTAGAATTAAGAACTTGACGCAAATTCTAAAGAATTGAATACTTGGGCGCAGTGCAATTAATAGTTTAGATTATGAGTGCATGCAAGTCAGAATATTTTAAGAGAGTTACTCTTGAAAGCCTTAGTCTTCAACTATACTATAAATCAGTTAGTTTAAATCGTGGGATAATCACTAGGTTAATTTTTAGGTTTATTGAGAAAGTTTTGTTTTCCCAAGCTCCAAAACGAAAGTAGTTGACCCGTTTAAGCTTTCCAGAATGTTAAATTGAAATGCCATACAGAACGATCTTCGAATTAAGGAATATTTGAATATTAAACATTAATTCAGCACGAAGCTTAACAGTGTAAATGTGTTATCCGCCTCGGCTTGAGCCTTACAACGAATGATTTTAAAAGAGTAACTTGATCAGTTCAGAAGAATAAAAGGCGAATGATCTGTTTCGGAATGGTCCAAAGACCGCTCCTACTCCTTGTCGTCATTTGGCAACCCTCGAGGTTTTCCAGAAATACCTCTTTTTTAGCTCAAACCTTTGACTTATAATTTATTATATCCTCCGGGGGGGATGGCTTCCTGGCCTCTATAGGGCAGAAGTCAGAATTGACTATATTTGAATGAATATTTTGAAAACAGCTGCAGAATATTTAATCTGATTTCGATGAATCATACATCAGAATATTTTTCTTGCAGCTTCTGACTTTCGCTTAGAGCGACTATTTTTGATATTCTATCAGATGCGTTGTGACTCCAGATCGTCCGCAGACGTAGAGGAGGGTTCACCCTCCAGGAATATTTAATGATAGGATTTGCTGGAAGACAAGGCGACTGTGTTTACGATGAGCGGTGTGTGAACACTATGGGTCAAGAAGCTCTAGGGATACAATATTTTGACTGGATACCAAGCTGACTTGGTCCCCAGGAGTCGCCGTACACGATTGACTTTATTGTCGTCACAAGATTATAGATTCGACTAATCCCATCATGCAGTAGGACGTTCTTTCAACTGGACATTTGATCAGAACAACGTCATTCTTTTTGACTAGATTATTCCAGTGCCTGGCTGACGATCTCTTCCCAGTCTGCTCTAAGACTGAGGAGGTCTATTGTAACCACCTTGTAGCCGAAATTTCTCGAATTTTTCTGAGAATATTTCAGTGCTTTCATGCTCTTTTTAGCCGAAAGTTGACTCCAGAATGATTATTTGAACAGCTCCGGGTAATGCATAGGGTTTTTGACGAAGGGTTTGAATGACATCGTTGGGAGTAAGAGGTAAATATTATTTGAACTGTGGTGTTAGGTGAGCGGACGATGAATTTTATAGAATCAGATAATTGACGAATATCGTAAGTGAAGTCGTAAAATAATTCAACGAGGAACAGTCCAGATTGTTTATGAATAAACAATCTGTCACACACGTATTACCGTTTCCCCTGGCTATCCTACCCATGGCTAATACAGAGAATTCCGCTATGCGGAAATCTGATTTTTTTAAAACTCACTCCCATTTTCTGACACGAGGAAAGTTCCTAAGAGTCAGTTTCTTGATTGAAGGAGCGCGCGGTTGTCGCTATAGACAGCAGTCGAGGGCACTTGCGAAACGATAACAAATTGGTTTGGACGATTGTATCACATCATTTTAGATGAATGTCATTATAAGTCTAAATAAACCGTACGAATATTAAGATCAGGTTGTAAATGAGTATGAAATTATTTTGGGCATGAGTAGAGCTTTACTTTGATCCAACCAATGTTTGTGTAGTCAACACCTACATGCTTAAAAGGCTGAATAATTCCACCTGGTCTTTTGAATAAATTGGTGAAGCGCGGTACGAAAACGCAAAATTATTGAACTTTTTGGCTCAGATTATTGCTGTCCTGCAAACATTTTTGAGGAGGTACGACGCTGAGTCACCGAGAGCTTGGGAGCGAATATTTGGTAAGAGTGGGCTTGTATGCCAGATGTTAACCTTATAGGTGAGCATACCTTATATTAACTTGGAGAGGTGGTGAATTTTTGACAGCAAGATGGGATTAATTACGTCATATTTAATATGCATCTTGAACAAACGACCCTTGCTCTTGATAGATTATTTTCAATCCAAGAAAAGTTCAGATATATACAAGTCCGGAACTTTGGCCTGTGAAGAAGGATTTTTTTTAATCTCTTCTAAAAATTGAAAAGTTCTTTCGAGATGATTCTTTTCTGCATTGTCTGCAGAACAATACAACGTGCTTTTCAATCATGATTAATTGTCAACAACCTTTGACAGGCGCTTCAAACTGGAATACATAAAAGCTAATACTCCGATATAGCTTTTGTGCAAGTTTGATATTTGGACAATCACTACAGGAGGTATCATTGCCACTTGAACAACAGCATAAAAAAGCCAGATGCAATTTCCAGTTCAGCTGATGGCCAGTAAACACTATTTAAAGCCATTTTGGCCCTTTAGTCCAGAAGGACATGTTCTTTTTAAATTCCTTGAGGAAATACCTCTGGTCATCACGACTGCTGGATTCTTTCTCTTATTACGCATAACAAATTGGGTCAGTTACGCAGACTCGTCATCTGGTCAAGCGAGGCTTCATGGCGCGAATTTCTTTCGCGCTCCAAACCTCTCGATATTGGCTTAACTTTCGAGATCCTATTTTGGATTCAATGAAGAGTTATCTATCTGCGAGTCGGAGAATATTTCCAATTCCTTGAACTTGACACCGAAGTCACTTAACATTTGTGGATAATCCTTTAATGCTAAAAACACAGACAATAACTCTAAACAGGGAAGCGTTCTTCTTTTTGCATGCGCGATTTTTCCCTTTGACCAAAGAAGATTTGGACCCTCTGAAGCAGACGAGACATACACCACGAAGCCATAAGCAACTGTGCTTGCATCGCAGAATATATGAATACATAAATCGTGACTCAAATGAAGATCTTCTAAAGGAGACCTCCTTCAGAGAGTTAAGGTCCTTGCTCAACTTCTCCCATGAATTTTTGATTTCGGGAGCGATTATATCGTCCCACCCCATGTCCACTTCCCAAGTTTTCTTCATAAGAAGACGGCATTGAACGGTGACGGGTAGGTAAAGGCATATTGGATCGAATACTTTTGAGATCTCCGACAGGAGCTGTCTCTTGGTAGAGACAATACTTAATGAAAAGTCACTAAGACTCAGAATATCTTGAACGGTATTATATAAATACCCTAAAACTCTTTCTTCATCACTTTGACGAGTTGCAAGTTTACCCTCCTCCTTGAATATTTCTTTGAGATCTGGAATTTGAGTTTTCCAGGAGCAAGTTGAAGCCCCTCATCATACGTCGAGGTGGCCTCATCGAAAATATTTGAAGTTGTCTACAGACGAAGAAGCTGCTACAAAAAATTATCACGTACCAGATTATTACTTGAGAAGAGAGTAAGAGTCAGGAGGGTTTTTCTTGGCGTGATTTGTATACAACCTAGAAGCATAAGGGATGACGCCCACCCGAAGAGAATGGTGGCATAACGGTAAGTGAGTAAATCACCATCAGCCTCCCAGAAAAACAGAAGCGATTTCTGTCTCCTTCTAACTTTAAATTTGATTGGAAGAAGGCTTGAAATACTCACGCCAGAACGTATGAATTTGTTTGTCTCTGAGGACAAGTAATAATTTAAAATAGGGAAGCGATTAAATCTAACCCTGGATACGATGCCTGATTAAGTGAAGGACTACAACCTATCTTCAGGCTGCAGTTAAAGACGGGACGAATTTTTGTCGTCACTTGAAGGGCCTGTTTTTTATTATAGGTTCTGGTGGGTATCCAATGAATTTATGATCATCTTTGGATGCCCTCAACAAGCCTCCACAATACACTTCTTTTTTGGTATTCCTTGAAATATTTCCCCATACTTGTCTTGCAAGCCTTGAGCAGTCAACTTCTTTTGACTCGTTTGCATCGTATGGCAAGGCAACGTGATGATTTGATGGGCACCTGCTCAAGTATTTTTGAAACCACGGAAGTCCACGTGGTATTCCGTTCTCGGAACTCTATCCCTTGTGGAATCTTTTAATGAATATTTCGTCAATGGAACCCTGGCCTCCTCATTGATACCCCAAGACTCTAATTTATAGAAGGTTCTCCAGGCCTAAGTCCAAATCAGACTCAGTATGGTATGTAAGAGCGGGTCGAAGTACGAAGGTACCGGTTCCACTACAAGATTAATTACATGTTCCGGGACGTTTCTGACAGATCTTTGAATATTTGAAGGTATATGGGGAGCTCGGAATCCTGTCATGATTTTTTGACAGCTTTCGGCGAAAAATTCTTCGCCAAGATTTTCTCCTTCGGGTGGTGTTATGTTGTTGCTTGACGGACTGAACGGTGTGCTTATTAGTTTGGTATTGGGCGAGGGTGGGATGAGATATTAGTTAGTTGGAGTTCGTTACGTTTTTGACATCGAATCTCTCATTTTGGAAGGTGTTTAAAATGATGTGACAGGCCCGAAGGGCACATACCCATGACAAGTCTCTAGGGAACTGCCTCGAATTCATTTTACTGTTTTAAAATGCTTCAATAAATGAAGGGCATAGATGCCAAGCAACCCATGAATATTTGAAACCCGGTCAACGTAACTATTTTGATAGAAACTATCTTCCAATTTGAAACCATTTTTGGTAATATTTTTCATAGACTCCGTCAGGCCTTTCACAAAAAAGCCGATATCCAATTCAGGATCAATATTTACAGGTAGGCTAAAATATTTCCCACAACAAATACCCATCTCTAAATTTAAAGACCAGAAGGATCTCAATTCCTCTCTCCAAAATGTTTTTATGGAGCTCTGATTAATTTGAAGATTATTTTCATCGATCCCAAATTTTTTTAAGGGCCCTACTATGAAAATACGTGGACTGATTGCCTAAGTCAAGTAACACACGCACAGGGACTATTTTATTACCCTTCTTGATATTAAGGAAGAGAGTGGGTAGAATATTTTGACCTATGGATGAGGCAGAACTTGTATTTATACATATATTATTTGAAGAACCATCGGCTTGACAATTTCCTCATCTTCGACTGGTGTTGGCGGGCGACTATCTTCCGAAAAACCGCCGGACACGTTTCGTATATTTTGAAAGCATAGAGCGTTATGTGGGATTTTTGCTCACATTTGCCGCATGGATGACTGAGTCCATACATTTTGGCAGGACATTTTTTAGCGAAATGCTTAATACTTGAGCAACTGAAGCAAATGCTCAGCTCTTTGCAGCGATTTCTCCTGCTTTTAGGAGATGAATATACTTCACAAGAAATCATACGATGATTTCCGTTACAAAATTTACATTTTGACGTAAATGAATTAGAGGATTTTTAAACCCCACACTCTTTTGACTACTACGTTCGGTTTCATTTTTTATGTAGAAAATTTCAAATATCTTCTTTAGAGGAAGCGTTATAAATTGAAGAATTCACCGATTTACGCTCAAAAGGAGCACGATTACTCTTAAAACCCTTTTTAGGGGCAGATTTATTTTTTCCCTTCCCCTTCTCCATAGACTTGATTATTTTACCGTAATGCTCCAAAATTACATTAAGGGAAGGATACTCATTTTGTGTGATGAATTTGAGCTCGCGAAGAAAGCCAGTTGGAAGTTTGTCCACGATTATATGACTCATGAGCTTACAGCCCGCTGATGAATTTTCGAAGAAATAGAGTTCAAACTCCCTGAGCTCATGACCATCACTTCCGACAAGAATACTCGAATATTTTCTGAATGATTTTCCAAATTGGGCGCAGAATCGATTTTATGAAATAAAGAATCAACAATATATGATTCATCCAAGTAAAGGCTTTTTAAGATTTCTAAAACGACATCCAAATTGGTGTCAATATTTGTTAAGTGCTCAATATCGTTGGTGGGTTTGCCCAAAAATAAAGATTTTAAATAATAAAACATATGTTGTGCACAACACCACTCTGTGAAAATATATTTATATCTGATTACCCAAATAAAACCATATTGATAATGTTAACAAAGAAAGGAAAAGAGCGGAACGAAATTCCTGATCTTCCAAGACATATCATCCCTGTTAACTCCTGACATCTTGAGAGTAGAAAGAATATTCACATTCCTGCTTTTGTGATGTCTCTATTAAAATATTATGTATAAAAATATTACTGCAATCTATTGAGGAGATTAATTCCGTCTTCATAAAGAGGACCAAAAAACATAGAGATCCTAACAGTATAATAGCAAACAGAGAAGAAAAGATGGATGAATATACTTGAACGCGGTGTTCATAAAAATCTGTACACAACGAGTTAATTTTTCCTCAACTCGAGTAACGAGTTGCTAAGTGCGATGACTTATCGATATCGATATATTAATCCTCGTTTAAGCTATACTATAATAGACGAAGTCATAATTGAAGAATTTGAAAGAATTTCCTAGACATTCTTTGAGGATCAGAGCATCAAATGGTTTTATTTTTTATATTCCTCAATTAATTCACATAAAATGAATTTGGGAAACTATAATGATTAAAATTATCATTGCTTTCCTGTGGCAGGAAGCAGAAAGAAGATTTTTATGAAAAGGAGGTCAGTGATTTTTCGTTTTAAATCGCCTATATCTCTCAGTCGCTTGAAAGGGTACAGATCATCATGTTATAGTGTTATAACCAACCTTTTTCTCACACCATATCACAAAATCCAACTCCATCACTCTAAGTCACCCAAACACAATCAATCTTGTAGCCCATTCCACCTAACCCGTCCAAAACATCATTCTAGAAAATTTATCCCCAGAAAATCACCCTCTCCTCAACATCACTCTCAGATATATTATAAGCCTATATATATATTATAATAATATATTAATATATATATATAATATATATATATATAATATAAATATATTATATATATATATATATATATAATATATATATAATATATAATAATATAATAATATTATATATATATATATTATAGTATTATTATATAAATATATATAATATACATTAACGCCCTCAATTGTAACTATTACAGAAATTTGAAATTTCTATTTATGTTAGAATTATTTTTTTTTTTTGCAAATGTATGCAAATAAATTTTTACATAAGTTCGGCGAATATTGTATATAAAGCCCAATCTTCGATTAAGATAAACTCTCAGTCGAAAAATTAATCAGAAGAAAATAGAAGAACTACAACTTAAGATACCTCACCTCCTCTGACTCCCCTCGTCCAAACCGTCAAATTACAAGAAAACGTAAGCTCAGCTTTCGGCAAGGGACTCTACAAAATTCAGTGAAAAGGCTAGGCCGCCACTTAACCAAATCTCGATCATGCCAGAACTCCGAAAAGAAGGAATTCGACGATACCAAGGGAGTCAAATTCAAGGAAGAGGCCGTGACTGCTCATTATATCTTATGAAGAAGATATCTCATACTGTTTAGGCCAACGTTTTGATAAGCGCTTTATGCTGATAAAATACGATCGTTTAAAATATGGATTTTTAAATATTCCAATCATTACCACTTAGTATAGGCGTCTACTTGCTCTACATAACAGAGTCACCGTCAAACCTTAGCCAGGTGTTTGCCCTATAGTTAATGTAAGGGATAGGATAAGACGTTTATACACATAATATACGTGTTAGAAGTACTAGTGTAATTAAAAAAACCAAAAGGTGGCAAAAATTTTGATACCTTAAAGGTGTATTTTTTTGAACTATTAAATCAGTCACTTTAAATGCTTGTATGGGGGTTGCTCTCCCTTTTTTTCCCGTCACAGCCCCTCATGGGTCTATCCCAATGCCATTACCTTATCCCGCATAGGTTTTCAGTTCACATTCATATTACCCACACTTCCTTCGCCTGTGGATGAGTGGTATAAACAGAGAGAAAAAACCTTGTCCTTAATTCTCACCTTTGATTCAGGCCGTGAATTGTAGGGAATGCCGAGCCAAAGGCTAACCACACTGAGGAGTGCATGTTTTGCACTTTTTGGTGATATCAATAATATCGGACTCTACTGAAGATATAAAAAGTGCCGTGTGGTACACACGGGCGGATAAACCGCGTGATGGATTCGGGGAGGATTCATTCCAAGGCCAACCATCCCAACAAGCCTACCACATTTGTGTTGAGTCTCACTGGGCCTCGCGAACCTGGATAAGGGAGGAAAGGATTGCCCATTTCACTTAAAATACCTACAAATCGAAAGATATAATATCGCCCTTTCCCAGCCATCCTGTTTATTCACTTTTATGTCAATTAAACACGTGGCATTCTCATGGAGACCAGACACAGTTTTGTGTTTATATTAATATTTATGAAGTAAGTCAACTTAAGATAATGACACCCACAGATTTAAACTACATACCCACATCTAACCATAAAATATATAACTAAAATTAGGGTATAATATATATATGGTAAAGGTTATTTTTCTTACCTATCGTATGATTGTTCATTGAAAAAAATTTAAGTTTCAACCGGAGGAGCAATTCATATATATATCTATATAAGATGCAATTATATCAACACAACATATATATATCAACATACAACATAAAATATACATTATACTAGTTATTATATTATGTAGATTTCATATCATATATTCTATATATTAATATATATATATATAATTAAACCACTGGACCCCTCGAGAAAGGTCCTTGGGTTACACCGGCCTAACGGCTAAATCCGCTGGCTGGCCAGACATTATATATATATACAGAGAAGAATGCCGGGAAGTTTTCCCCATTAGTAGCAAGCTCACTACCAATGTACTCATTAACGCCTGAGTGGGACGAAGACTCAGACGTTAACTAGAGAATAGCTCACATTCTCTCGCTCACCCAGTCTCAGTATTTGGCCCTTTTAATTTGCACAAGAAAGCGAGTTGCAACTATCTCGGAGCTAGAAGGCGCTCTTAATTTAAGAGACAATTATTCACACAAAATAAAAATAAACAATAACTAAAAGAAAATATATTTTTTTATATATAAATATATATAATTATATAAATGTATAATATATTTATATATAATACAAAAAAAAACATAAAAAGAAAATAAATATATATATATATATAGTGTATATTTGTCAAGAATAAAAATTTACACTTATTTTCCAATACCTATGACAACCAAAGAGTTTCACTATAGAGGAACCACTCACAGGAGAAGTGGGCGCCTTAATGAATTTTGCCATCCGGTAGGCACAGCCCAGAGGTCTCCCAGTGAGGTAATATAGTGGAAGCGTCAATAGTGTTTCTCAGGGTCGGGCAGTCCAGTAGTAGGTTTCTTGTGTCATCTGAAAAGAAGGAGAGAAATCTTTAACAGTGGGGGAGGGTGCTCTATTTAATCTAAATATGCTTTTCTGAAGGAGTGGGTGGTAACTAGAGCGAAGTCGGGACAGCGTTCTGCGTGTTCTAAGGTCCGAGGACTGTTCTGTAGTGGATATTTCTAATGGCCGTAATTATAGGAAAAGGTTTGGTATGCTGAGATTACTTTTTGAGTTATTTGTGTATGAATGTGTTTGATGTTGGGAGTGTTTGGGGTTAGCGGACAGAGTGTTATAGATGTTTTGAAGTAGTATGTTGAGCGTGTTTTATTTCTTTCTTGGTCCTATTGATGGTTGAAATTTCTGGTATAAAGGGTTGCCTTTTTTCCTATCTCTAAGTGATAAATAGGAGCTGAGCAGCAGGTACTAATTGACAAATTCAAACAGTGGATGTCCGAGGGCTGTTTCACTTTTCTCTCTTCTCAATAGCGCCTTGGGAGGGTACCTATCTGTATCTTATAATATTTTTCTATGCGGTATCGTCTGACTCGCGGTAACTATCTCCCTAACACACCACCAGGGGTGCCGCAAAACGGTTAGGGCAGTCCCGCATGGGCGAAAGGGGGGATTGCCACAACAAAAATTTAATTTAGTGGGCAGCAGGAACACACACCGCGTCAGTGGATGTCGTTAGCTGGGGTTCTATGATTCAGCCTATTCCGTATTTTACTCCATATGCCTTGCCACCTCCCCTCCCAGGAACAAAAAAATACCGTATCGATTGCCTCGTTTTGTGTAGTTTCTAGTGTATTTATGTTTATTGTGATAGTACAGGGGCCCATGCAGGTGAAACATAATACAGTTGAAGTCGATGTATTGTTTGTAAACTTTTTATTATTTTTTTTATATTGGTCGAATTTTGTACTGGTCAGAGTCTTTAGTGCATTGAATTTATGTGTGGCTCTTTAGGTGATATTGCTGATATGTAGTATGCATATCATGTGGATATCAAATGTTAATCCTAGAGTGGTGTTTATTTTTGCTGAGAGGAAACCTACTGTTTGCTAGATAGATTGTTGGGTGAGTATTGAATTCTCTTCTATCTGAGGTGAGTAAAGTAAATATGGATTTTTTTTGGCGAGGCAATCATTGTTTATTTTCAGCCGTTGTTCAAGATGCTACCGTTGTGTATGGATGAGATTTAGGCAGTGATAGCTTAGTTAAGTCATTGGTATAACTGTTGATCTTAGTATAGGATTAGGTAGATATAGTTTGTATGTGCGGGAAAAAATGTTGACCCTGGATGACTGACTGGGCGACTTGAGTAAAAGTTTGTTAGTATTTTTTTGTCTTTGATGTGAAAAAGTGAATTTGTGCTTCTGAAGTTGTTCTGTCTATTTTAAAGGCATGGTACCGGGAGACTGTTTCGAATGCTTTGTTGATGTCTATAGCTATGAGTAAAATGCAAAAGGGGAGGGTCAGTATGGTTAAAGCCCATTTAGAATGTGTTGGGTCAAATCCGTCAGGAGTTTGGTGGTAGAATGTTTTTTTCTGAATCATCTGACGCTTCCTTGTGCTTCTCAGAAGAGGACATAAGAAACTGAGAATGGATCAGTTTTTCAAATACTTTGGATTCTTTGAGGAGAAGAGATATGAGTTTGTAGGAAGTTAGATTATTGGGTGTTTTATTTGGTTTAAAATTTTTTTATTATTGTGGGTATCTCCCCAGAAAAGGAGTAAAATGTTGTTTAACCAATTTGTGTTAGAGTTTTATTTGCTTTGGGTTCCAAATGTTAGAGGTTAACATCGAAGATGTGGTATGGTTTTTCAGATTATGAGTTTTCAAGGTCTTTGTTTGTGCTGGAAACTTATGTGACGGTGAATGAAAACTCTTCTGATCTATTTTTATTTTTTAGTTTGATTATTTTTCTTTTGTAGGTTTACGACTATTTTTCTTTCTTTTTTTTTTTTTTTTTTTTTTTTTTTTTTTTTTTTTTTTTTTTTTTTTTTTTTCTCTATTTTTATTTTTTAGTTTGATTATTTTTCTTTTGTAGGTTTACGACTAAATTTTTAAAAGTAGGACATAAGAAAGGTGTATCGGGTTTCTGGGTTGGGCATTTTGTTGTATTGTTTGCAGATTACTTCATGACATAGAGGTGGATGTGCATGAGAAGTGTGAAGTTTTTATATGGTAAGGTATTTTCTTATGTAGTTTGCTCTGTGATCTAGGGACTGAGTTAATTGTTGTCAGTTTTTTTGTGTGGTGGTAATTAAGTTATTTATTCTATTAAGATTAAGATCTTTTTTATAGTCTACGATTTCGTTGATTTGGCCTTGGGTCGGTTGTCTATTTTATCCAAGTTTATTTCGTGGTTTGATAACGGAATCAACATCAAGGGGAAATATTGGGATTAATATTGCTTACGGCGACCGAGGAGAATAAAATTTTTGAAGCCTTTAGTATTTTATTGTTAAAATGTTCCTAAATATAGCAAAAGAAAACGTAATAAAAATTTTGAAGCTTCTCCAATACAGAAATCACAGAAGAAAGTAATTTAAATTTAAAAATATAAATTTATATCAAATAAATTTTTAAAATCTTAAAATTTCATATATTTAGATGTTTTTATGAATTCCAATCAAAAGCTCACTCTGAAATAAACAATCATCTGAGAATCAAACTACCAAGCGTTTCTTTCAACAATATTGAGTGATTTTCAAACCTATTCTCAAAATTTTTACTTCTTAATATTCGCTTTGCTCCTTCCCCTCTCTTTTTAATGCGTCCGTTCACGACCACAGTCGGCTCATACATACATACACACACACATATCTCTCACACACATAAACATATATAGCCATCTAGGTTATATATCTGATACCCATCTGATTATATATACTATTATTATAATACTAATCCTATATATATATATTTATATATTTATATTATACTTATATAGTATAAATATTATACCTCTCTACTGAATGGTACTTTAGTTAATTCGTTTCTTCGTTTAAATAAATGTGCCCACTTTCAATTGCGAGAAACCTTGGGTTTTTTGATGTCTGTTCTTTATAAAACAAATAACTAAAATTCTTCCAACCACCCGACCAGTCGCGAACTTAGATCCTCTCGCTTGCTACCATTGAGCTATACAGAGTGCTCATATCTTGGGACGATATGTTGACAAAATATATAAAAAAAAATTCTTTTAAATTACGAATACGATGATACATATTATATATATTTATATATAAAATAAAAAACTAAAATCAAAAAAAAATATAAATTAAAAAGCAATAATATATTATATACATATTGCATATTTATAATAAATATTATATACAATAATATATAAATATATATATAAAAAAAAAATAATTAATTAATATATATATATATATATATATATAATATATATATATAATAATTATTTTTCATAATTATTTATATATATATATATAATATATATATATTAAGTATTATATTATATATATATATATATATAATATATATATATATATAATTATATATATAATATATTATATATATTATATATTAGGGGATGGGCCGGATATCCGATTGTGATCCGGTTTTTTTCTGGCCATTGTTTCAATATCCGATATCCGGAAAATTTTCCTTGTCCGGCTTATCCGATTCGGAATTCATCTCTACTATCCCGGCAGAATTCATCCGGCCTTTATTAACAAAACTTTTTAGTAGACTAAAATACAAAATATAATAGGTATTCTGTTCATTCACTATATAATAAATAAATATAATACAATATATATTATTATATATATATATATATATATATATATTATATATATATAAATATTATATTATTTATATTTATACGTATATAATATATACAGTATTAATATATATATATATAATATATATATTATTTATATATATAGTTTATATATATATATATATATATATATATATATAATTAATATATTATATAATGTGATGCATCAAATAATAACATATCTATATTTCTTCTATATGATATAAAAGCAATAATTGTATATAATTTATGAATATAAATATAATAATTATATTAATAATATATAGAGTATATATATTTTTCATATAATGTAGCATATATATATATATATATATATATATATATAATAATATTTATTAACTATATTATATATAATATAATATATATATCAAATATATATATATAATTATGTTTATTTCCATATATATACCAGTATATATATATAAATAATACATATAATAATAAAAATATATATATAAAAACAACAATATAATATAATAATAATAAAATAGTTCATGTTATAATATCTTGTATACAAACACATATACATACATATCTTCATATTTGTTATGATTATTTTTATATGTATATATATATATCCTCATATATATATATATACGTAATATATATATTATATATTATTATATATAATATATAAATATTATATATTACATATATATATATATATAATAATATTTATAGACAACTTAAAGATAATTCACAGTATTTTTGTGCCCTTGGTTCTTCTTATGTATTAATATTTCCAATTAAGAAAATGAGCTCTACTGGCATATTATCCGGTTAGTTTGTTTTCTATTTCGTATAGATTTTCCCTGCTGAACTTAAGTTAGAAAAAACGTTTCAGAGGTTTTAAACTGGTGGTGACTTGGGGAGCGTGTTCTTCATTTAAGTATTTTGCTACAAGTTGTCTAAGTTTAGGAAATTCATTATTATTAGATCTCCACCATTCCAGGGGGTCTGAATTTCATGAAATTAAAACAGGAGCCGTCTGCATTACTTTTTTATTTCCCATCTTTATATTTCCTCATTTTGTTTTTTGAACTTGACCCTTTTCAAATTTAAAACAGTACTTTCAAGACTGATTTCTTGATGCACTTGCATACGTGATTGATCTACTTGATGATGGTTCTAAAGCTTCAAAGCTTTTTCTTAAGAGAAGAGGAATGGTTTCCATTTTCCATTTGTTGATTTAAATACCGTGTACTACTACTACGTTCTTGCAGATATGAGATCGTGCTCCCTTTGGTTGAGCCAATCTTTCAACAGCATTCCCCCAATAGGTACCTCGTGCTTTCACTTTGCATCGATATCAATTGCCAAATACATTTCAAATCTGTGGAAACTTTTTAAGAGATATTTTATTTGTTTTCATTTAAAATTTTTTTTACAGCTTTTATCTTTTTCAGGTTATTTTCTAAAACCCAATCAGTATTCGTTTTACTAATGATTGTATACCTCTTCTCCGTGTTTTTTCAAGAAAGCAATTTTAAATCTTGGTGTCCGCGAAATACTAGATAGTTACTGAAAACATCTTTCTGTTATCTAATATTAATATATTTCTTTGTAAACCCCAATTCAAAAGGGTTTTTTTAGTTGTTTGAATGCCACAATCATTGTTATGTTTTGATTCTTTTAAAAGATATTTGTTCAGAGTTGCTACTGCAGGAATTACATAATGATTAATTCCTCATCACAGCTTGCTTGTTTGTCATTTCCTCCAACTGTTTCAGGACACGGATCATGTTTTATATACGGCTGCTTTTGTTCATATATAAAGTGGGGTCTAACATCTAGTAATGTTAGAGTTCCATAGTGTAAGTAATTTAACCAAGTTTGTGAGTTGGAAGGTTCAAGCTTTCTTGAATCAATTTAGCGTACTGCACCAAGTGATGAATCACAAATGGGTGGCAGTTTTTTTGCATTCACCATAAAGATTCATAGATTGTTGATAAAAGATTAGTCTATTATGACATTAATAAATATATATATAATATACTTATATATATAATATATAATATATATATAAATATGTATATATATATATATATTATATATATAATAAATATATATATGTGTGATAATATATTATATAGGAATAATATATATATATTATATATTTATATAATATATAATATCATATATAATTATATGTAATAATATATTATTATATATTATATATATAATTATTATATTAAATTTATATATATTATATTAATATATATTATATATTATATATTATTGAATATATATATATTATAATATATATTTATATATATATATTTATATATATTACTAATATATATATATTATATATATTATATATTATATATATATATTATTATATATAAAATTATATATATGACCGATATCAGGGAGTTTCCCAAAACGATATCCTGTACCGATTTCGCCAAGGGCAGATCGACATCCGTCTCCGCTATTCCGGATTATTACGCATTTGACCATGATATCCGGTATTGCAGGTATCCGGCAATTTTATCTCAGGCCATCCCTAATCATACTATATATATATACTATATATAGTTATATATATTAATATACTATATATATATATATATATATATATACTACTATATATATATATGTATATATTATTATGTTTAGTAATATGATATATATTATATATATATACTCATATAGTTTATATATTATATATATATATAATATAATATATATAATATGTATTATATATATATATATATATATATTATAGTAAGGTATATATACTATATTTATATATATGGTAAGATTAAATATATATATATATATATATAATCTATATATTATTATATATATATAATATATATAATATATAGTATAATATTTATTATTATATATTATTATAATATATATTTTATAATAATTAATAATTATACTCATATATATATGTATAGATATAGATATATATATAAATATTAATATATATTATATATTATATATTCTAGTATATATATTTATATTATATATATATATATATATTTACTATATAATACTATATCAAGCTATCATGAAAAACCTACAAGATAGGGGAAATTCATATATAATATACTTTATTTATATTATATATATATGATAATATAATATAATATATATTATCTTATTAATAATATATATATATATATTAACTATATAATATATTATATAATATATAATAATATTTATGATATAGTACTATATATATATATATATTATTATATATATATACTATATATATATACTATATATTTATTTATATATATATATTATATATTATATCTTTATATATCTATATATAAGGGTTGGAAAAAAACCATGGTTTTTTTTTAAAACAACTAAAAAAACCATTTGGTTTTTTTTTTTAATAAAAAAAAATAAAATGGTTTTTTTGTTTTTTTGGGTTTATGCCTAAACCAATGGTTTTTTAATGTGGTTTTTATTGTTTTAAATAGATTTTAAAGGCAAAAATAACTACTGGAACCTGTTATAACACTGTGTAACACATTTTAAAATTCCTTAATAACTTTCTTTAGATTTAAATTAATTTTCTTGATAATATTTGTAAATAGTATAAATTTTATTATTTTTTGAGTTTTACCTAAACTCATAAAGTAAAAAAAAGAGGGTATATTATAATATATAACCTCTATCTGAAAAAAAGGTTCTACTTTATTATTTCACCAAAAAAATAAACGCATAAGAAAAGTTTATTCAAATTATGAATATATTATACTAATTGATTTTTATTTAACAGCTTATTTTCTTAAATACTAGGAAATATATATATATATATTATATTATATATATATAATAGATCAATCCATCCATGTATAGATGAGATATTGGAGATTATCAATAGAAGAGGTATAATTAGATTTAAATATCAATATACCGTTGTATCTACCTATATTATAAGAGAGAGATCAACAGAAGAGAGAGAGAGATATCATTAAAGTCGAAACTGAAATTATCATTAAGATTTATAACAAAAAAAATTTCCCTGCTTTAGCTGTTCCAACCTATTTCTAATGTTGCTACGTGGCACAAGTCCAAAAGTGAAAATAACCTTTCAACATTAGCAGTTGATGAAGTTGTTGACAATATGCTTATTATTTTATAATGACCTTCTCATCTAATTTTTCTTTCGAGAGAATATGTACGAAGATGGAGTCAACTGCCTGGACAACAGAGGACTCATCATATAGGTAAACTTTTATGAATGGAAGGAAATTTGCTCACATTAATTATTATTCTCATAAATTCCACTGTTTTGAATACCATCCCTTATTGAAGTATGCATCCGAGTGGGTCTTGATATATTGGGTTAAAACATATAGTGCCTCCTAACTAAGTGAGTCTTTCTGTTACTGCCTGAATGATACCCTCCTTTTTCCTTTGTTTCACCATCTTAACTTATTAATCATAAGTGGCATTTAAGCCTGTTCTACTGCATCCATATTCCTATTTTTCCAAAATATAAACTCACTCATCACTTATTGTAAACCCAGTCATTGCTTCCTACGCTTGGATTGATGCTGGTGGCACACACTCCAAAATGAGTTTTTTATATCTTTTGAAATGTGGGCATCGATGGGTAGAAAATGAAAATCCTCAAGAGCTCGAAACAAAAATCATGTTTTTAACATGTTAATTTACATATATATATAATAGCTAAGTATTATAACTGTACTACTGTCTTGATCTACTATGTAATTATGCTATATATACACTTATATATATATATATATATAATACTATAAATTTATATTATATAGATATTATATATATATATATATAATATATATATATATTATATATTATAATATTAAATATATAATCATTCTCACCAATAAATATAAAGATCAGCCAGAAAATTTTTTATTGCCTTTAAGTTACTCTTCGATTGAAAAATTGAGAAAACCCTATCAACAATTCAAGGAAAAATTAATAAATTATATTTTTAATATTTTTTGGTGCACTGGTTTATTTTATGGTTTAAACCACTTGGTTTAAACCATTGGGTTCTAAAACCATGGTTTAACCCAATGGTTTAAAACCAAATTGGAAAACCATCCCACCCTATATAATATATATATATAGACTTTTCTAAAAAAAATTATAACAATATAAAGCTAACTATATCCTTATATTGATATATATATATCTATAATAATATATATACCAATGGTTGATATATTACTTATATTATATACTATATATATTATTTATATATATAATATATATATAATATATATACCGATTGATTTGATAGGTAATGTATTACCATAATATATTATACATATAATTATATATATCTATAAATAAGTAATATAAATATAAGTGATAATATATTACTACTATATAATATATATATATTATCTTATATATATATATATATATTTAATTTCTGATACGCCCATGAAGAGATTTCTTCAATAGGGCGACAGGCCCTGCCCAACCCAGGACCTTCATAGTTTTGCTTGAAATAACGTCAAAACTGGCCTCTGGTATGGATGTACTAACAAGCTCTTCTAGTTTGGAAAGCACAAGATGGAAAGAGGAGTTCATAATTCAAGATGATTATCTTTGAGTTTAGTTCACTGTAACAATGGTGATAATCCCTTCCTGGGAGATTATTTTGAAAATACTCCAAGAACTATCTTTGGTTCAGATGTTATAAGCTCATTCTTCTGGTTTGGAAGGCACAAGAAGGAAAGAGGAGTTTTAAGTCTAGATGATATCAGAGGAGTTCGCCTCACTGCACTGACAGGGTGACGCACATTTCCAGGGAGATGATGAAGAAGATATACATATAATATAAATATTATCTATACATATTATTATTATATATATATATATATTAGATAATATTAAAAATATTTAAAATTATATATTATTATATATATATATATATATATATAATATATATATATATATATTATATATATATTATAATATTATATATATATAATATATACTATATACTATATACTATATAATTAAGCCGGAACATTATATATATAATAAGTTATTAATATATTTTATTATGTGATATATGTTTATATATATTCTAATATTTCATATATATATTATCTAAATATTATATATATATGTATTATTATATAATATTATATATATATATATAATATATTTAATATCTATGTTATATATATATATATATATATATATATATAATATTATATATATATAATATATATATATATATATATTATATATAATAATATATATATATATATATATATATATACTATCAAATCCCACGCTAGATCTCAGTTCGTATAGTTTTACTCATGCGATTTATGCGCCTCTTGAGGACAGATTATAGCGTACGTCTTAGTTATACTGAACTATTGCTGTTTTTAAACAGTATTTTGATCTATTTTTTTTAGATGTAATCTCTGTTGATTCATATATGTGAATTTGAGTAATATTCATATTCATTTCTATTATGATTGTTTAGTAGTATATATAGTAATAGATGACGATCTATTTATGATGTATTGTAATTGTTTATATGTCTCTGTTTA
>JABUQX010013900.1:32500-34902 GCA_015478945.1 Trachelipus rathkii
TTGCCTAGCCTCAGAGAATAAGGAACTATTTTTTGACTTCGAGAAGTAACAATTGCCACCTTCGCTAATATTAAAAAAGGAAATCGAGTAGAAATTTAAGTCGGCGGCTTATCAAGCCTTCGAACGAAATCTTCTTTATATATTATATATAAATATATATATATATAATAATATAGTATAATATATATGAATAAATTATATAAGATATATATAAGTAGATAATATAATATAGATAATATATTAGAAAATAATATTATATATATATTTGACTGATCTTAATATTAATATAATTTCTGAGGTCTCGAATTAAGGAACAGATGTTAGGCGATTGCGCTACTCTGCCTACCCCCAAGGAAGCCGCCAGGAGGCTTATATGAAATAGCTAAAATAGGTATATGAGTAAAGGTAGGTAGTAGTGATAGAAGTTATAAATAATAAATATATAAATAAGAATATAATGTATAAAATAAGAGTTATTATATAGAGTATAAATAAATGAATAGGATATATATGGTATATAATAGTAGAAGATAAGGTAATTAATATTAGGGATTATATAGGAGAAAAAGAAAGAAACTAATAATGATGAGCAGGAAAGGAGTATATATGATGGGGGCTTATATATTATGAAGACTGCTAGTGAGTGGGTACAGGGATACCCCATTATCCCCAAGGGGGAGGGCCTCCCGGTTGAAAATAGGGAAAGGGAATGGCGTTGTTATCACAGAAAAAAGTTAATATTATCTCGTTTAGTGTTTCGAAGATGGACAAAAATGAGAATCATTATTTATTATTTATTATTTTGATTGAAATATGAATTAAGATTATTTATATGATAGTATGAATTAAATTATTTGATTGAGAAGCGGAGTATTATTATTAATTGAATGTAGTTATTATTAAAATTATAGTAATGAGGGATGGTATTATTATTGATATATTTTTGATATATTATTAACTACAAAAAATAATATGAAAATTAAAATTAATGTGATTAATTTATTATTATTATTAATTATTATTATTATTTTATTATTATTATTATTATTATATTTATTATTATTATTATTATTATTATTTATTGATTATTATCAATTATTATGTTATTATATTATTATTATTATGTATTATTATTTTATTATATTATTATTATTATTATCATTATTATTATTATTTTTATTATTATTACTTATTATTATTATTATTAGAGTGTAGTAGTAGTAGTATTAATGCAGAAGATTTCTAATAATTACTCGTGTAATTCTAAGCTGGAGCAAAAGAAATAAAATGAAATCACACCTACCCGCATTAACATGTATAATATATATATTATATAGTATATATATAGTAGGTATATAATGGGAGAAAAGAGAAGACGTGTAGGACATGGGGTAGAAGGAGAAGTGGGTAGGTAGGACGGGTATTAAATGAGGGTAGGTGAGGATAATGACGTCTGGTGTGGAAACCTTGAAAAAAAGTTGGGGAGGAGCAGGTAAAGGAGTGGGATAAGTAAGGGAATAGTAGAAGCAACGGAAGAATGGGCTACGTAAAGTTATGTAAGGGAATGCGGCCGTGGGGATGAGTAGAGTGAGCATATTGGCTAGCAAGGTATGAAATCAACTTACGGCGATTATTATAACTTTACAAGGGTTAAGAGCCGGTCGCGAAGCGAGCGGGAGTGAGTAAGCGCACTAAAGGAAGTTAAGGGAAAAGTAGGAGGGGTGGAGTAGGGGTACTATTTACTCACAGGCGATAAGGAACCTAGCTACTACTAGAGTTGAACTAGTGAGGTTGTTGATAGTACAGTGAATATAGATAAATATCGAGCAGTAACTTATATAAATGAGAACAATAATGAATAAAGATATATAAATTAAATAGCTACTAATAATAATAGATATATATATATAATTATAAAATTATATATTATATATATAAAAAAATATATTAATAATAATATATTAATAGTATAATAAATATATATTATATTAAAGAATATATATATCAGGTTATGTTTTTTTAAACCTATTGTTTAATCCAAGTGCATGATTTATTGGTGAAATTATTAAGAAACTAGAAAGAAAAATATCTTTTTTTTTTATTTTTTTATTTTTTTTTTTTTTTTTTTTTTTTTCAAATAGAAAAAAAATGATAGAAAAGTGCTCTTAAATGAAGTATTGGTCTTTAGAAATAGCAATAAACTAATATTTAATATAGAATATATAATATTAGTATTATATATAATTAGTGAAATGAGTGGAATATAGAATAAATAAGTACTAGGTGAAAGCGTAGTAGTGAACCCCTACATAGTGAGATAACTAAAATAGTCACATATACCGAAAGTGGAGTACTAGTCGGTGGCAATAACAATGTGTGATGTATACGATATTCAAGCGAAC
>JABUQX010013901.1:0-17500 GCA_015478945.1 Trachelipus rathkii
TATCTCTGATATACTATCTGATAACATTATTAATTATTATTCATTATATTATATATTCATATCTCTATATCATTATTAATTATTATTCACTATATATATATATATATTTATCTATACTATTATCATTAATTAACTATTACTATATTATTATATTCTATCTAGTATATATTAACATATATTACTACTATTATTATTATTATAAGTATAATTTTATATATATAACTATATATATATTATATATATATCTACCATCTCTCAGATAGGGTTTTTTCTGTGTTATCTTCTCTTACCTTATCATATATATATCTATATCTTCCATTTAATTATATATAATTCACAAAAATATGACCATACATTAAATATATAACTTTACTTACAATAGAAGAAAATTCTAACTATCTTCTATTCATCTATGTATATATCTATTATCTATATATAATATACTATATACTTAATATAAATTTATTATCATTATTTTTTTTATCATATACATTAATATATGTATCATATCTAATTTTAGAGTGATATATTCTCTCATCTTATTCTATATATATATATGATATCTCTCTATCATTTTATATATACACTTATATTTCATATTACTCTTCTCTTAATACTATAATTACATGTATTCACTATAATAAGTATATATCATATTCATTATATCTATCTCTTATATATTATTATATACTCATTAATATATAATTTATCATATAATATCTTCATCATAGACTTCAATTTCGCCTCTTCTACTATATCTTTTAGCACCTTGGCGCCTCTAGTGACCTTTGTGTTTCGGCGTAGGTATCTTAGAATCTATCTATTTTGTCGTTGGGGTCGTACTATATATACTAATGCATTTGCGCCGCGCCACTTGTACTACTACACCTTATCACCCTTACATACCATCCTCCTTATCAATAGTATTGCCTACTGTAGTTCATTATCTACCTCTTCTTCTGACATACACGCTCCATCCTACCCCTACTTTCTTTCCCCCTCATTATCCCTATCTTACTTTTTTCCACTATTTCAACGCTCTTATCTCAACACTCACTGCGTGCCACTTCTTAATTCTCTCACCTGTTAGTTATTACCTTCATTATACTAATCTAACTTATTTTATTCTATACTATTGTTTTATCATCACATAGACTGCTCTATATCTTTAATGTTTGAGTCTAATCTATTTATGCTCTTTAGCTAATTATATATATATATATAACTTATTAACGTCACACTTTCTTTTCGAGTGTTATTGTGCGGGTTATTGATTACTCTTATGGCACCCTATATAATGTCCCCCTATTTACTATCGCCTATATCCATTCCTACCCTACTACTCCATATTTATCTCTATATCTCTCCTCATCTGCCTCTTCCTCTCCCTATTATTAATTCTTACATCTTATTCCTCTCTCTATATTATCTTTAATTGATTTAAAGTATGAATCTATTTATTATCTTCATTCATATATTATCTTATTATTTATCTATGTATAACTCTATCTCTCTATATATATATACGTACTTATTTGTAGCTCCCACTCCCCTTCTCTATAATATACAAATCAGAAATCTTCTATCTATATACATATATATAATCACATATCTCTCATTCTTATATTTCTGATCTTGTCTCTAGTCACCGATCAGATATTTCTTAACTATATCAATTGTAGTCTATCTATTAATCTCTATCTATTATTATACTATAATATCTCATATATATATTCACATATATCTTCATATACTTATAGATTCTTTGCTTGGAATTAACTTCATATACTTATTAATTACTTCAATTTCGGCATACTTTTATTACATAATATATACACTATATAATATATATTATCTTCTTAATATATATATATTACTCATAATATCTATATCTCAATACCTTTACCTTATCTTAATTTCTCTATATCTCACTATTCATCTTATATATCTTTATATATATCTACTACATACTATATATTAATGTAATCATATTAATGTAATCATTTATGTTGAGATGAACATATATACCTTAAATAATCTTATCTATTCTTACTGTTCTTCATCATTATTATAATAACCAAGTATATTCATCTATATCTCTATATTATCTATTATATACTTCTTCATATCTATATCTCTATATTTTACCTACTTTATCATCTTATAATATATCTTTATTCACTTACTCATATCTTCATATCATATTCATCATCTATATTCATATCATTCAACCTATATCTTCCTATTCTTTAATCATATATATTATTTTAGTATATTAACATCTTTACAACTTAATATATTCATATATATTATCTATATTCTATACTATATTGTTAGTAGTAAACTCTATATTTTATAGTATATCTCATATATATATTAATACTTACTATTTTTATATACTCATACATATATAATATCTAATATATATTATTATATTCTACCTACTTCTAATATTATTACTATCTCTAATATATACATTTCAAGAATATTTCGCTATAAATTATACATATATATATATATAATCTCTACTTCATTCTATCAATTTCAATCATTCTCGTAATATATATATCCTAACTTACATGTCTATATCTATATTCTATTATCATCTAAATACTATATTAATTATAATTACTCATTATTTAATTTAATTTATAACTATCTTTCTTATGATATATATATATATTACTTATATAAATTATATATCCATCATTATTTATATATATCACTTACTATCTTCACTATCTATATTTCATTATAATTCATCTATATCATATATTATTCTACATATATATATTAATATCTTAATATTATATACCTCTATAAACTAATATATATATCATTAACTATATATATATACTCTCTCCTATATATCTATATATCATTAAATATTATTCATTTTATATTATATATTTTATCTAATTATATGTATTATTTTTATATTAATGAAATAATAATATTTTTATTAACTTAATTTAAGTATTATTTAATTCATAATTGTATATCATAAATATATAATATATTACGTATATCTATTCATATCTATATATATGATATATATCTTCTCTATAATTCTATTTAACTGATCTTATATATATTATATATCTAATTCACTTTACTTCCCACTATTAGCCATTGGCACGTTTTGATTACGTACCTTCCGTCTCTTTCCACTACCTTCTTATGTGTCTCACCCCTCTACTTAGCACCTTCACGTTATGCTCGAACACTTCACTAACCTATATCCTCCCACTTTTCTCCCGTACTACTCACCTCATCATCCATACGTTCCGATCCTATATACTATACCCCCCTATATACGTTTATTACAACACATTCATGCATATCATCCCTAAATAAATCACATCATTCTATCTAAACAAAAAATCTCATATATTCTATATTATATATATATATATTAATCTACTTATATTATATTACAATATCATCTAGTTATTATCTATCTATCTTATACTTTACTATTAATCTATTCTCTCTGCTAGAGGTGAGTGTCACATAGTCACAAGCAGCTTTAAAAATCTCCAAGACATTTGGATCTTCATCTAAAAATATGGGCTGGGATATGAAGGATTATGTGGTGTAGGTACTATTCTATTATGATTATTACTTATTTATTATTATTATCTATTTATCTATTTTGTATTATTATTTTAATAGGATATTCATTATTAGTTATTTTTATCCCTATTCTTATCTACTATTTATTATTATTTCATTATCATTATCATTATATTATTATTATTATTATAAGATTATTTATACTTTCTTTTATACTTATTATTTATTATATATTACTACTATTACTGATTCTACAACTAGAATTATTTATATTATCTTTATTTCATTATTATAATTTATTTATTATATTCTTAGAAATTAGTATTTATTATTATCTATTTAATTATTAATTATTATTTATTATTACATTATATTATTATTATTATACTTTAATTTATTATTATTCATTAATTGAGCTGATTTTTAACTTGTTTAAGCGATGAAAAAATTTTAATCTTATAAGATTAAACCTGTTTTTTTGCCTATACCTCACTTTATTATTTTTCTTGTTTTCTAACACCATCCTGTTGTATCTATACTCACTTACCCACTTCTTAGTTACTCACTTAATTTTACATTAACTATGATACTATACTTTAGCTATACTCAGAATTTTACCTAATACTGACTATCGCTTATATATATTACTTTATACTCAATAAAGTCCATTACTATATTACTACTTAATTAATAATTATACTCCTTCTCCTCCACTCCTATCTTATAACTTACTATTATATTACTTACTATTATCATACATAGTATAATCCTTATATCTCACCTCTCCATAATTACTACTTAGACTTTTTATTATCACTCTTATTCCTTTCTTTTTCTATCTCTCTAATTCTGTAATCTATCATATCTTCTCTCTCTATCTCCTCTACTATTATACTCAAATCTACTACTCATTATACTTCCATCTACTCTTCTACTTACCTATTAATAAATATTCATCTAATTTTTCTATTTTTACACTTACCCGATCCTCTCTATATACCTCCTACTACTATTAACTCCTAATTAACTATAATCCTTACAATTAATTACACTCTACTTATCTTATCTTCACTCATCCTCTTACTCAATCCTTTACTTAACTATATCTCATACTTATCTAACCTCCTCTACTCTACCTAATCTACTACAGCCTTACACATTATTAACTTATCATCCTCTATCTTCATATAGTATATACTTACTACTCTACACTTATCTTATCTATATACTTATATCTCCCTATTTACTCATTCATTATTATCCTTGATCTGATATATTAATATCATCCTAATATACATTCCATCTTCCATCCATATACTCCATCCTTACACTCTTATACTCCTCTATTATTTAATTGAAATACTTGTTCCTCATCCTCATTTTACTTATTTATATATATACTCTCATTTTATACTAATTATATACTCCATCCTCCTCCCATCATTAATTACTACTACAATATACTCAATTACTATACTTCACCCTTCATATATACCTCTTCCTATTATACTTACCTATACTTCATTCGTATAGTCATTATACTCCTATTACATATATATCATATATATATATATACTTTCTCTATATATCTTATAATTCTTTATATATCTGAATACAGGTTCACTACAAATATACCTACCATATTTATATTACTACTTATCCTACTACTCCTCAATACTTGCTACTTGCTTACCTATTGTTTATATTTCTCCATCTTTACTCGGCCTTGATTTTATACATTGATACCCTATATCTTACCTATATCCCCTCTTTCTGCAATTTACTTCACGGCCTTGTTATAGTTTATATTCCCTATCATTTCTTATATCATGACTTTTGTCTATCTGGCTAGTTATGGGCGGTGTCACTAGTGCTCACTGGTTTATTATTATAGCTATTCTGGATAAATCAGGGCAGGCGACCAGACAACATCCATCACGTATCTTTTCCCTCTCCATCTACCGTCACCTTATTTCTCATCATATTTTATTTATATATTTTCACGTCTTTCATACCCGTAAGCTTTTTAGTGTGCACCGGCCACTTACTAGCCCGCCTCATCTTATTAGTAGACTGAGCCTCACTTAGCGCCCTTACGACAGCCGCGGGCCGTGGGTCCCCCGCGTTCTCAGTATTCATGACGATCCTTAGGGGGTCACATAATCCTTACTCGTTGGGCCCTACCACTTTCTCTTACCACGTTAGTGGTGTATTATTACTATTTCACTTCAATGACTACATTTATCCAACTATATTATGTCTTCACATAGTGCAGTCACCTCTATCACTTAATTTAGGAGAGTTTTCTCCCTTTGTACTTCACCACCACTTTGTGTGAATTTATTATTTACAATATTTCCACTCACTACCCTTTCATCCCCTATTAAATCATACCATTAAATACTAATATTTCTTTCTAGCGCTTATCCTAGTATTTACTGTATTAACTGAGATTATCTATCTCCGTTTAATAACAACCTATTACTTTGACTCTCGTCTCAGCACCTCACTTAGTCACTATTAACTTACTATTATTGCATTGTATTTTATATGTTATTACGTGCTCTTTCTACTTCTTCATATCCTATAAGTTTACTAGCATTCCCTCCGTGACTAGATGTTGTTTTTCCCTACTGCTAGATACTCATTTGTGGTTGACTTGTATGACATTTTATCGAGCTGGTCACATGGGTTGGATCCTGGACGACAACGTCGCCTGTGAAATCAGAGTTGATAGACGTTGTATATGTTATTATCCATATATATATGCTCAGGGTTACTCCTGACTAGCTATATGTTCATCTTATTTAGCTACACGGAGTTTTTCATTACCTGATATACTTAATTATATATATATATATTATACTGAGACACTCTTCTTCTTTCTACGTACCCTATTTTACCGTCATCGAGTATTTACATCTTTAAAGCTAACTTATTTATCGTGCAATTTATCTTTTCTACTTATATTATTTATTCACTTGTATTTTATTTATTACATCACTGACTAAATTATTTTAAGAATTAAATTAGTGCTTCTCATACCCGACTATTAATTATATTATCACTTAGCTTAACAGTTTCTCAGAGATCATGACATATCAGTGAACACATCACCTCCATCTACATAGCTAACGGACTACAACTATTGCTCATTACAGTTTATCTATATCCTAATTCCACGCTCATATACTACGATTTACTAAGATATTGGGTTCGTATTCCTTTAATAATTATCCTCCTATTTACTCTACCTAAGGTAGGCACTTCATGTACTGCCCATAATATATTACACTAGTTTTCATTCATATTTTCAAGTCTAAGTGTTATCCTAGCTTACGTCTAGCCCCCCACGGACGAACTCCTCATGCATCAATTCTAGTTCGTATTCATAAGTAATAATTCCTCAGATTATTATGTGACATTATAGCCTAGAAACGTATACTATTTTTCGCACAATTTTTCAGTACTCACAATGTTCTCTACTCGTACTCAATCATAGATTATATATTATTTATCTTATTTATTTTTCTTTCTGCATCGTTTTGTTACATTTTTTAAATAAATTGCTATGATATTCATGTTTACATAACATAAATATAATATAAAAGATTAGCAAAATTGAAACGAAAAAACGGGTACTAGTAAAAATAGCCTGCTTATTCTCTCATATGAATTCTCGCTTCTTTAACTCTCTACCATCTTAAATCAAAATACTCATGAATCTAATTTTCTAATATCTCCGTTCGCACTTCCTAATAGGCAAATATCGAGTCCGGATAATGGTCTATCTGCTGTAAATATTTTCTCTTTACAATAATCTAATTTATACATTTTCTTTAATATAAATACCTTCCTACTGTTTAAATCAGTGAATTTGTTCATCAATACTATAACTCTAATATTAATATAAATTCATAGTTACTATCATTCTTTAGTTGTTAGGTTGATAACTTGTACAAACAACTATTTTATAAAACATATGAAAATAATTAAGAACATATTCCACTTTTTTATTGTCAGTTTTCACTCTGTGCTCTTTTTTTTTATTTTTAACCCTTCCACCCAATAGGCGCCGCACCCCCGCACTTGAGAGGAGTGATTCGGTCGTTTATTATCCATTCTTTTTCTGTTTGCGTTGCGCGCTCCAAAACGCTCATTCCACACCGCCTGGTGGAAGTGGCGGTTGGTCTGACTAGAATGCTAGACGAGCTGACATCTATTTTAACTTTTCTTGCAATGTTCCTTTATTTTATGATAATAATATTCTACCTCGAGGCCAGTCGGAGAGTAACCCACTGTTTGTGTCTGACTCTATTGCCTTTCCTCATTCATGTCTGCGGTGCTCCTCACATTCAGTAGTCTACAGCATTAATTATTACTCCTTATGATTAATTACATCTCATATTAACACCTCTATCTAATCTACATTAATATCTATACTCCTCTGACTACTATTGATATACTTCTTTACTCCGATTATACTAATCACTCTCACTCCTCACTCCCTTATCACTTAATCCATCTCCACATTTATACCTATATATACATATATTTATAATCTAACTTATTCTATTAAATGTGCTCCTAATACTTATTGATATATCTCTCTATATAATTATAACATTACTATTAATACTTCTTAATATTCATTCATTATATCTGATCACATCCTCAGATCCTTCAACTTAACTTAACTCACCCTCCTCTGTTCCCCCTCCTTTACTTTTATATTCTCTTCATACGTCTTCACCAATGTTATTCGATATGATAATTATTATTTAGATTACTATTTACAAAATTTTTATACAGGAATGAGCTATTATTATTTTTATTTATTCACTTTCCTCCTTTATGCCTATTTACAATTACTACACTACTGTATATTATGGCTCTAATTGTTTTCGCTTTGCCCTCACTCTTCACCCCTCACACCTATTGACACATCTAACATCATACGGTAATAATCCTAAAATACTAATAACCTATCATTATATATATCATCTATAATTAATCATAATAAATACCAACTATATATACTACTAATTATCTATATATTTATATTATCAAATAATAGTAATTATAATACTAATAACTAAATAATCGTTAATTAATTATAATAATTAATATAATGAATGAGAAGAAATGAGCAAGCAACCTCATAGCAAGATTATGAAGAAACACAATGCGAGACGGATAACTGATAGGATAAAATACACTGATATGTAATAAATAAAGTACTAATCAACTAACCATAAATAATAAAATGCTTATATATCAAGTATAATATAAATCGTTGACATACATTAATACTAATGATAATAAATACTAATATGTAACATCAATATTAATCCTAATATTTGTTCAGAAATTAATATTTTTTACCTTCATTATAAAATTAAATATTATTATAATCATAAATAATAATAAAAATATTAATATAATATAATTAAATAATATAATGATAATATTAATGTATAATATTATAATAATATATATAATTAATTATCATACTAATATATAATAATATAAATTACTAATTATTTAACTATAAATATATGTTCCTATCATGTAGAAATAATTAATTATTGTGTCAGAAGTACTTCAAGAATTACAATGTTATTACCTTTAAAAGGTTTTAATGAAGGTTTATAATTTCTGTTTAATAAATAATTAACTAATTCATCGATTACTATATATATATAAAGCAAGAATATGCTTTAGTCTAGTACACGTTATTGAGAAATAAGGGGGTTGCTGGGGTATCAAGTAGTTATATTCCTCTTACTAAATCTCAATAATTATATGTAAACATGCTTTTAATAATAATATTATTAATTAACAAGAATTATAGACACTCAATAGAAAGATATATATATAATATCACTTTATAAGAATAATAGATGAATATTCAATAACAACTGAATTTCAATTTGTCATTTATTAGAACTACAAATATAATGAATTTTATTATGTTTATTATGATTAAATAATTATACTCAATTACTCTAATTATACTACTTATATAACTTTATATACTTACTATCTATTAACATATAATTATATCTTAACTATATAAACTAACTCATAACACTATATTATACTAACACTTAACTGGTTAACTTAGTCTTACATACTTATATCTAACTATACTACTATTAAATGAAATAAAATCAATAAAATAATAATATAATGTTAATAAATATATGAAATTATACATATTAATAAATTAATATATTAAATATATAATTATAATATATTAAATAATCTATATATAATAACTTATAAATTATAATTAATAATAATAATAATATTAAAGTATATTCCACTTAAGGATCAATTGGTGAACCACTACTGGACAATAACGGAACCCTAAAGTCGAACAATGCCGAATTAGTGGCAAACTCTATTATATAATATATATTTTTCTTGACCTACTACTTTTCAAAAAGCATATATTGATATTGTTATTTTAATCATTATAGTAGTACGGTACGGGTTTTCATATAAGACTTGATGTTTTAGATACATATTTTAGTAAATAATTTATTTAAGAAAAGTTATTTGTTATTACGATTTTGAGATCTTATTTATTATTTATATATTTACAGTATATATGGATATGCATATACGTAATATAAAAATATTTCTAATCATATTAAGAAATATTGAATTAATTATCAATTTATTATATTAGTTATAAATAAAGTTATCTAGACGATTTTATTTCAATCATGATTCATTTATTTAACTAAAAGTGTTGAGTATGTAGTACTATGATATATATATAGTATGAGTATATATATATATATACTATATATATCATTTTCACCCAACTGTATGGTCATCACTTTATATCTTTTCTTTATTATCTACCCATAATAGTGAGCCGGTGCTACTACCTGATAATCTTCTAGCACGGACTTAGTACCTATTTCACTCTTAACGTGATATTGGCTACTTACGCTTTATTTATGCAGCACATCTTCATATCACTGATCATTACTGTTATTGTCACTACTACTGTTGCCGCATCTTGGATATACACTTTAGCAATTAGTCACATTAAAATAAAACAAGAGAGAAGTTATTTAGAAAATTAGATTCTCGTGCATGATCCTAAATGCTAAATATTTCAGCCGTATGTGCATAGAACGACCATGTTCAATGTATATACTGTGGAACGATATGTTCACATGTGTACTATGATAAAGATTTGTTACAATTCTTTACAACAATTTCTTCAATGCACATAATACTCTAAGAGATATGTAGTTGTGGAAAATTTTATAACTCCAAAATAAACGATTCTGTCTTGATTTTATCTAACGTATACTATACCATCAATTTTATAACAATATTATAAAGTCCTGATATTCTTAACTATCCATTTTTTCCGTCATAAAACTAAAATTCTTACCATAAAATCTATCTGAAAATTAAAAAGAAAACAAATCTAATTCTCTTTGATTATATAAAATATTTCATTTTGACAAAATCAATAAAAAAGTTTCAAACTATCATTGCTTGAATAGAGCTTAACAAGCTGAAAATACTGATTCATTGGTTAATATTTTTTTTTTCATAATAATACTTTCTCATGCTAATAATTTTTTATTCTTTTCTGTATTCCCTCTCTGTATCTCTCTCTCTCTCCCATCTCTCATCTTCTTCACTTCTCCTATAATTCATCTTTCCTCCTTCTTACATTCCTATCTCCCGGTTTCTCAATCTTCTTCTCTCTCTCTCCACTCCTTCAATTCTCCTCTCTACTTCCTCTCCTCTCTTCCTTCTCACCTCTTCCCTTTATCTATAACTCTCTTTTGAATTTCTCTTTGAATTTTTAGCGAACATATATTCTCGTACCAGGTATTGTTACACGATCTGCGATAGGTTGGTTTAGCAAGTATTTACATTTTTTTTTTACAGTATTCGTCAATTAACTATTTTAGAATGCATGCAATTTTAAAAAATAGTTTTTAACTAAACCTTTAACGTACAGTCACAGCTCAGCAGAAGTAGTCTCCTGAGGCAAGATTCGTATCATCTAACTCTTGATTTCTTTTTTGATCCGAGGCTGCTTTCTGGAGCCCGACTTGATTGTACGTACTGCCGACACGAGACGGGCCCGCGGACCTCTTTCTGTAAACAGATACCAACTCGACACGACAGCTCATTTCTATGGCTCGCTGTGACGCGAATCACAATGTCAAATACGCGCGAGCAGGTGAACCCCTCATACGCTCATATATACAACCCTACCACTAAGACCCCTATAACGGCTCCATATATACACTGACGCCCCTCACTACGTATATACCCGCCCGACCTATAGCCCTAGCTACTGACTAAGCCACTCACATGCACTGAGCCGTACCTCCTGCCTTAGGTACCACTAGCTCACCTACCCTACCAGCCACCACCGCTAGAGACTACTACCAGCGCCGCATTTATAACTCGCTTTTTTCCATTATTCATTCTTTATTTTAGACTTGTGATTATATATCGTTATTTTAATTTTAGAGCCCCTAATAGCACTACATGGTCACATCTTTAAAGTATAATTAATCATACTATATTATCAATAACATACTAATATTATTACTAAATTAATTATATATATATAAATTTATTATACTTAGAATCATTCATTATTCATTATAATTATATTAGAGTCTATAATACTAATATATATTATTATTTATATTTTTATATATCTCCTTATTAAATAAATATTTATATAAATATATAACATTTTTCGTAAGCTCATATCGGCCTCTCATGATCCAAAATATCCGTCAGATACATTACAGCATGTTATGTATTTGTCTGTAGTTATTTTGTAGTTTTTGTAATCTGTATAGTATATTTAGATTATGTTGTTATTTAATATGTACGTAATGATATCCTGTCTGTGTATGTATGTATTGAGTAATGTTATGTATATGTCATTGTCATTGTTGTAATGTATTCTGTATGTATTAGATGAGTTACAGGTAATATTATATATAAACTTGTAACATTTCTGTTAAATACTGTTATTTAATTTAATAAATTTTAATCGGGTATGGATAACTGTTGTATTAGTCTGTATATTAGTTGATCCTTAGTATTATCAATGTTATGTTTGATTATTGTATTATGATTAATGTATTTATTTGTATGTTGTCTGTTGTATGTATGTATGATTAGTAATTTAGTTGTTGTATATCCGTTGTATAGTTATTGATTGTTTAGTATGTCGTTAATTTATAATTTATTATTTATGAGTAGTACATTTATTATATTCTCTTTTTTTTTACACTCCGTTTCTATCTTATATATATATATCCTTATTTTTACAATTGTTCGTCTGTATAGTCTCGATATTTGTATATCTTTTGCCAAATCATCCTGATGAGTGCTCTCGATTCATGCTAGTTGTAAAGACTCATCGATTATATCTATTAAATCTGCACGTAATAAACAAAAAATCCGCTATTTTCGGGATTCTCTAGACACGCATGGTAGGCATCTCCAGTCTTAGGTGTCTGTGTCTTGTGTTTAAGAGTTCATATTTAATTATGATGTGTATGTTCTATGTGATCCTTCAGTGAGTTTTAATATTGGAGACCACTTATTATTTCAGTGTGAGTGCGATACTTCTTTACTTTCATATTGAGCAGATGTCATTGTCAAGAATTGAGCCTATCTGTTTTTAGCCGGCATATTACTCATCTGTGGATTTTCTACAACACAGGAGCTCCAGTTATACTGTATATAAAGCAAGGTAAATTAGGATTATCATTGGGCGTAAAAATTGTCACATGTAAATATTATTGGTTCAGTTGTTTTTTATTTTTTTTGGTTTCTAGTTAGTAAGTGTTTATTATGATTTCGTCTACATATGTTTAATCTATATTTTTGGAAATATTGGATGTTATGTATATGATTAATATTTTTATATGCTTTTTAACTTTCTAGGTTATTATATTTATTATTTGAGAGTTATATGTCCTTTTACATTATTTAGGGCTTTAGTTCATTTTTCGGTGATGGCCATGTGGAGTACTTACCGCTATTCTTTATTTCTATAATTACTTTTAAATATCTTTCTCTTTTTTTTTTTTTTTTTTTTCTTTTATATTTCTTTATCTTTTTTTTTCTTCTTTTTTTTTTTTTTTGGTGTCATACGTTCCCCTATGGTGGTTTTCATCGTTATAATACAAATTATGTCATTGGTTTGCTACATATAGTAAAACAAGAATATATGATTGACTTATATTACTTTTATTAATTTATATTTATACATTCATATTTTCTCTGGTTTTCCCTTTTAATGGTCATTTTATTTATAATATTTATTTTTTTTGACCTTATTTTTTTTTTATAAGGATTATTCACTTGCACAGCCCCATTTGATTAGTGCTTGCCGGTATATTACATTACTATTATACTTTTTATGGTTACAACGTATAGTAGCAGTTTTTTTTATGGTTTGCTTTTTTATCTACAATATTTACTTGAAGGCCCTCAAAAAGAGGCCTCTGTAAAAAGGAGTTTTTACCCTTTTAAGGGGCTCGAGCCGGATGGGGACTGGAAGGTGGTGGGTGGATTCTTTCCTACCTTGGCCTGTGATGCGTGTATCGTCGTAAGAACCCCCTTGCGCGATTCTCCCTCCAATGTGACGACCAAAGTAGCGTGCGGGTGTGCGGCCGCGAGCCCATTTCCTGTGTGGGGGGATATGTCACTCCCGTAGTCCCACCTAGATGCTGAGAGACCACTCCGATCTTCTTATCATCTTGTGGGGTTGGGTCTACTTCCTCGTGGGTATTCGTTATTTTTTAAACATCCTCTAACACTCGGCGCCTCCAATTTTTTTTTGCGTCATTATAGTCTTTTTTTTTTTGTGCCATGCATTTGCTCACACATTGTTGTATATGCTTACTTGTAGGTGCTGTTGTTTCTCCTCTTAGTACAATGATGTCCAGTCTTTTAGAACTAACTAACCTATATCATTATTATCTTATTTTTATTATATATTATTATATGATATATTATATATATATATATATAATATTTATATATATATATTATATACTATATATATCGAATTAATATCGATATTTCCAATACTCGATATATCGAATATAGAAGCTCAGACGAAAGATTGAAGCTGCAGACGAAAAATTGAACTTTTACATATATATATATATATAATAATATATATATATATAATATATTGATTTATATATTATATATATTATATATAATATATATATATAATATATATATATAATTTATATATATAAATATATATATATTATATATATATATTATATATAATATATATATTATATATATATATAATATATATTATTATATATTATATATATATATATATATAATATATGGGAAGAGAAAAATATGGGGGAAAGAAGATATTTTCAACGGATGATTTAAAATTATATTAAATTATGCTTGTAAATTATAAATTTAAAATTTTTTTTTTTGTAAATTCTTTCGAAATTGAGCTCCAGAAGCAAAACCCATAAAAAGTAATTTAAATAAAATCTAAGTTAAAGAGATTAACGTTTGAGATTAACTCAATTGGGTACTTTGTTTAGGGAAATTGGGAAAGTTTTGAGCAAATGTAATTACATAGGCAATTTAATCCAGTTTTGTTTAGCTCTTTGAATATACCGGATGTTTCATAAAAGACGTAACGCAAAAGATAAGAATAGTTACTCGCTAGCACATTTTTCAGGGTTGGCACCCAAAAACCCAGGGGTTAGGTTTAGAATTTTTTAGTTAGGATTTTCACAAGAGCAAAAACCCAAACCCCAAAAACCCACCCAAAAACCCAGCTGGGTTGGGTTTTTGCCCACCCTGACATTTTCTGCCATAATATTCGTCAGGTGGCAACACTGAAATCAGGTTCAACAAGCTGTACCCATGGAAAAGAAAAAGTTATGCGCCAGTAGCACTGGAGTGTTAGCAAGGTCATTTTCCAAAGACAAACATTTTTTCATTGTTGAGACGTATGGTGCGTACAAATCATACAAACATGCGAAGGGGAGTTTGACTTGAAATTTCCTCAGTCCGCAGTTCCAAACAAGTCACAATGTTACATTTGATAAAAAATTTCGTGTTAAAGGGTATAGAGAATAGAAAAAAAACCTAAGTTCGGCTATCTCTTTTAACTGCTACATTTTTGTTGGTGTGCCGCAGCGACTTACACCCTCACCCAGAAAGTCCTTTTGAAAGTAATCATCACAGGTTGGACTGTCATTAGCTACTGTTTATAAGGGTTACAATAGGTCAGAATTGCATCCCTACTACTTTGATGTTGTCCGTGAACTGAAAAGCTAGACAGTGGAAATCGTTTATGGTTCTGTCGTTTGATGCAAATGGAATTGGGACGGTGGGTGAATCGTGTAAATTTAAGTGACGAGATTTGTTTTACCTAGGATGGTTATGTGAACAGTCAAAACAGTAGAATATGGAGGAGTGAAAATCCTCACACTTTTCACGAATAAGCATTACATGCACGAAAGGTTGGTTTTTGGTGTGCAACTTTCCGTCGTCGGGTGCAAGTGCTGTGGTTTATCTTGGCCACACCCAACAGTTTATTAAACTAGTAAATGTGAATGAGCAAGACTGTTGGTTTCTACAAGATGGCACTACAATCCATACTCTAAAAGAACAATGGAAATGTTGCGGGAGTAATTTGATGATCATTCATTCACCTTCCAAAATTTGTGGTCCCCGCGGTCCACAGATGTTACTGCCCTAAATTTTTCCAATGGGTATACCCGAAAGGTGTAATTTCCGAAAACAATTCTCATGCACTTGAGGAGTTGAAATTAACATTGAACTCGAGATATTAAAAATAAGTGAACAAACATTAGGAATGTTTCTGCAATATCATGAAACAGATACGAATCCTCATCCAGGTTACGAGAAAAGATACGAATCCGCATCCAGGTTACGGGAAGAGATACGAATCCACATCCAAGTTACGGTAAAAGATACGAATCCGCATTCAGGTTACGGGAAAAGACACGAATCCGCATCCAGGTTACGAAAAAAGATACGAATCTTCATCCAGGTTACGGGAAATCACCTTCAGCATCTGTTATAAAGGTACATGTATGTCTCATTTTTGTCTTACGTTCATTGCCATACATTTTGTAAGAATACATTCACTTGTTACCTTTAAATCAGGACTGCGGTGGCATTAAAAAAAATTGTCCTCTCCAACTCCTTTTGCGACTCCATCAGTTTAATATACCCGGCTTAGACTCCAACTCTGACTCCGACTCCACAATTTAAAAATTTCCTGTCTCCAGTTCCGGGTCCATCATTTCTAAATAGGAGATCACTGCTCCGACTCCGAGCCCTTTTATTCCACAGTAAAAAAAATTCACCGGATCCGACATCCGGATCCGGCTCAACATCCCTGGATCAAATACACATACACAATAGAGGGTTGCACTCGTTTTGAAACACCCGATATCTTCTTATCTAGAAGACTTATAGTTGAGAGAGAGAGAGAGAGAGAGAGAGAGAGAGAGAGAGAAGAGAGAGAGAGAATTGAACGAGAGAGAGAGAGAGAGAGAGAGGAGAGAGAGAGAGAGAGAGAGAGAGAGAGAGAGAGAGAGAGAGAGAGAGAGAGAGAGAGAGAGAGAGATCCCAACTTTGCTTTTGCTAAATAATTCTTAACTCAATAGACAGTTTTGTACGTTATTTATGTTCTTATTAATGGATATGCTTGTTGGAGTATTTTTAGGTGTGCGTGTGTACAATTAAAAACAATATAAATTGCACAACCAATTAACATTAAACTTTAATTCACTTTGATTTTCTTGCTACTTCTGCTTCCATAGTATGGTCTCTGCCACTTTTGCGCAAAATTTAAGTATATGCTTCAAATATAATTTTT
>JABUQX010013901.1:40000-50000 GCA_015478945.1 Trachelipus rathkii
CAGTGTATAATATATATATATATATGCATATATTATATATATATTATTCTAATATATATATACATATTATATTATTATATATATATATAGATAATCCTATATATATATCATATTATATATTATACTCTTTCGACATATATAGGGAGAAGATCCAGATCTTACTTACTTAGCAGACTCTTGTACGCTCTCGAACTCCATACTTTTGAAGCAAAATCAACCAATTTTTCACTTTTTTTTTTTATTATCTAATTTAGTAGAAATTTTCCTTACGCTAATGACTAATGTGTATTCCCTTTTAATAAGAAAATCTAACTGGTTTTTTAGACCTCCATACATTACTTTAGAGAGGTGTCGAACTTAACACGGATTTCAGATTCCAGTTCAAAATTGCAATACATAACCAGGTTTTTAGGATTCCCAAATATTGTTTTAATTTATATATTATAGAAAATCTAATTTTAATTTTTCATATTCTCAAGCCTCTTAACATCCAACGGATTCTTCAGCTCTACCCATGCAAGTAAATTTTTGTCCGGCTCCAAAATCCGGCTAGGTCCGGATCCGGAGCCCAGGACCCCGGAGCCGGAGCCGGAGCCTCCGTTTTATGCATAATTTTTTTTCATGAAATAATATTTTTTAGATGAAAAATTTATTGGCAGAAGATTTCTGAACAATTTTCAATAGTAACAGAATCCTTAAGATTCCGGATCCGATCCGGATCGCGAGTCAGAGCCGGAGTCGAAATCGGAGCCGGAAGCCGGAGTAGGATTTTTTTCGAAGACATATTTTTTTAACGAAAGATCTGAACATGAACAATTTTCAAGTTATAGTGCAGAAACCTTATTCGGATCCGGGGCTGAAGCCGAAGTTGGAGCCGGAGCCGAAGCCTGAGCCGGAGCTGGAGCCGGAGCCGGATCTGGGTATGAATTTTTTTCTAAAATATATTTTTAGGTGAAAAAATTTAATGCCAGAAAAGAAGACGTGTTGAACAATTATCAAATAGTGGCAAAGAACCTAGTCGTTCCGGAGTGAAGGTGAGGTCGGATGCCGGAGCCGGAGCCGGGAGCTGGAGCCGCGGAGCCTATAATAACCAAAGTATAAAATTTTTTAAAAAAAAATATTTTTTTAGGTAAAAATTATAATGCCAGAAGACGCACTGGAAACAATTTTTCAACCATGGGTGCCAGAAACCTTTAGTCGGTCCGGATCCTGATCCTGAATCCGGATTCGGACACGGATCCTGGGTGTATAAATTTTTTCAAGAAATAATTTCTTAGATGAAAAAATTTATTGCCAGAAAGAACTGCACAATTCTCAAATAGTGGCAGAATCCTAATAGGATTCCGGATTCGGAGTCGGAGTCGGAGCCGATTCAAGTCGGAGATGGAGTCGGAGCCAACAGAGTAGTGATTTTTTCGAAAAATATTTTTTTCGGTGAAAATTTTATTGATAGAAGACGTGCTGAACAATTTTCAAATAGTCAGAAACCTTATCGGAGCCGAAGCCAGCCGAAGTTGGAGCCGGATTCGGAGCCGGAGCCGGAGCCGGATCTGGGTATGAATTTTTTTTTAAAAATATTTTTTAGGTGAAAAATTTTATTGCCATAAGACGTACTGAAACAATTTTCAAATGAGTTAGAACCTTAAGTCAGACAGGAGCCGAAAGTGAAATCGGAGCCGAAGTAGGAGAAGCCGAAGCCAGAGCTGGAGTCGGAGCGGAGCCGAAGCCGGAGTCTAACTCAGAATTTCTTTCAAAAATATTTTTTAATGCCAAGAATTATTGCTAGAAGACGTGGCCTGAACAATTTTCAAATAGTGCAAGAAAACCTTAGTCGGATCCAGTGCCGGATCTGGAGCCGCAGCCGGAGTATGCAAACGGAAACTGGATTCTGGGCATAAATTTTAAAACAATATATTTTTGTACGGAAAAACTTTATTGCCAAGAAGTACTGAACAATTCTCACAAACAGTGGCAGAAACCTATAGTCGGAGTTGGGAGCCGGAGCCGGAGAAAAAAATATTATTTTTTTCTTTTGGTTGTAAAAGAAATATATCAAAGGCTAAATGCGATTCAATTGAAACGAATATATCTATATATTATATAATAATATATTATATATATAAAGTATAATATATATTTATATAATATAATATATATATATTATATATATATAATATATAATACTATAAATATATATATAATATATTATGGTGGGTTATGAAAGAATCAGAGGTGGGGTGAAGTAGCAAGGGATGGTGTTAGAGTAAGGAGAATGAACGAGAGTGGGGGTTGCCCCTACCTATTATATGCGGAATGTTTTGGCTTAGTGTGGCGAATCTGAAAAAGCTTGAGGGGATTAGTAGAGATTTGGCAGGTGTGTAAAGGAGGGGTTTGAAGCAAACGTAGAATAGAGTAAGGTATGGTTTTAAGTGAGGATCAGTTCTGCTGTGTAAAGCCTTTGTAGATGGTGAGGCAGCTAGAACAAATGTCTGAGTTTCAAATATTTAGAATAATGGGGATGAAAAGGGACGGATGCCGCAGAATGTAGTATGAAAAGTTGTTGAATGGCGAGGAAGATGGCTGGTGCCAATTCAAATCCTTAGTGGATGTAAGGGAATAAGTTTGGAGTGTTGCTATAGTCCTTACATGAAGGGTATGCTATACCTGTGCTAATGTATACGTAGTGAGACTATGGTCTGGAATAAGAAGTATAGATATAAAGTATAGATATAGCACTTCCTGCTGGGGCATTTTGATGGGTTGCTCCTGGGTTTACAGGAGCAACCACCAAAGTCAAGCAAACGCCGATATGGCACAAGATGCTTGTTGCGATAAATTTGCATGCATAATAAGACGAAGAAAAAATTTCACTCGCGCCAGGATCGAACCATTGACACAGCGTTGCCGTTAGACATGACAGGAGGCTCTACCACCTAGTCCGATCTGCACTCCAGAAACAAGAGGTATCTCGGACCATGTTTTCAAAGTCTCCTACTTCGATATCACTGTTTTGAAACGGTACTTATTTTAAATAAATCCATAGAAGGGTGCTTTTAACCCCCTAACTGGGGCTACACACCATTCTGCTAGTTTGCTCCCGTGTTTACAGGAGCAACCAACCAAAGTCAGGCCACGCCGACATGGGAACATCATTCTTGTTGGGATAAATTTGCAATAATAAGACGAAGAAAAATTTCACTCGCGCCAACACTCAAACCATCAACAATAGCGTCACCGATAGACAATGTACAGAAGGTTCCACCACTAGTCCAATCCGACACCACAAAAAAAAAGGTATCTCTTTACAGTTTTTCAAGTTTCCTGCTTCGATATCACTGCTTTGACTCCATGACCTTTATTATTCCCCTAGCTCCCGTGGCTCAGCTCCTCCCCCCCGCCGCACAACCGCCCCCGCTCCCCGCGGCCCCCCCCACCCCCCCACGGCATTCTTCCTGGGCCCTCGCTCCTCCTCCCCGGGTCTGCACAGCTCCCACCAACGACCAAAGTCCAGGAACTCGAACATGGGCACAACATGCCTCATCGCTTAGCGCCCCCCTCCCAATTTGCAACTCAATAAACGCCCCACCGAAGAAAGATTACCTCCCACTCGCGCCAGGACCGAAATATCGACAACAGCCCCGTCGCTCGCTTAGAACTCACACCCCACGCTCACACGGAGGCATCCCCACCCACTCCACCCTCCCCATTCGCATCCGCTTCCAGAAAAAGAAGCATCTTCGGAAGTTTCAAAAATTTCTTTGCTTCGATCTCACTGCTTTGAAACTTCTGATATTTTTAAATCCATAAAAGGGTGGTTGGAACCCCTGCTAGGGCTAACGGCATTCTGCTAGTTTTTGCTCCCGTGTTTACAGGAGCAACCCCAAGTCAGGACCACACCGACATTGGCACAACATGCTTGTTGCGACAAATTTATACACTAATAGACCGAAGAAATTCACCTATCGTGCCAGGACTTCGAACCATCGCAACAGCGTCGCTGTTAGACAATGTGTAAAGGTTAAACCACTAGTCCCGATCGACCCTCCAAGAAAAAGGTATTTTTTCCGTTTTTTACAGTTTTTAAGTTTCCTGCTTCGAATTTCACTGCTTTGAAACTCGATACTTATAAATCACAGAAGGATGGTTTGAACTCCTGCTGGGGTTACGGCATTCTTCAGGGGTGCTTATGGGTAGCAGGACCAACCGACCAAGGTCAAGGAACGCCGACAGGCGCAACACATGATTTCACGACAAAATTGCAATAAGACGAAAAAAAATTTCGCTCGCGCCAAGGACTCGAACCCATTCCGCACAAACAGCGTCCCAATTAAGATCAATATACGGAGGCTCTACTACAGTCCGATCCGCCTACCTACGAAAGAACGCATCCTCGGAAGTTTTTCAAATCTCCTGCTTCAATATCACTACTTTGCTCGATACTTATTTAAATCCACAGCAGGGTGTTAGAATCTCTGCTGGGGCTACACGGCTTTCTTCTGGGGTGCTCCTGGTTACAGGAGCAACCGACCTAAGTCAAGGAACGCCGACATGCGCACAAAATGCTTGTTGCGACAACATTGCAAGTAATCAAGACGAAAATAAATGGAGCCGAAGCCGGAACTCGAACCATCGACAACGGCGTCGCCAATTCAGACATGTAGAGGTGGGCTTCTACCACTAGTCCCGATCCCACCTCCCAGAAAAGAGGTCTCTCAAGGTTTTTCAAATTCTCCTGCTTCGTTATATCACTGCTTTGACACTCGATACTTATTTAAATCCCCAGAAGGATGGTTGGAACCCCTGCTTGGGCTACACTGCATTCTTCAGGGGTGTTCATGTGTTACAGGAAGCAACCGACAAAAGTCAAGGAACCCGACATGCGCACAATATTGGCTTGTTGCTCAAATTTGCAATAATAAGACGAAAAAAAATCACTCGCGCCAAGGACTAGAACCATCGACAACAGCGTCGCCGTTTAGACAATGTACAGGACCTACCACTAGTCCGGTGCGCCTCCCCAAAAAAAAGAAGGGCATCTCGGAAGATTTCAAATCTCCTGCTTCGAAATCACTGCTTTGAAAACTCGATACTTATTTACATCCACAGAAGGGTGGTTGGAACGCCCTCTGGGGCTACACGCATTTTTCAGGGTGCTCCATGGTTAACAGCTAGGCAGCCGACCAAAGTCAGAGGATCGCCGACATTCGCACAACATGCTTGTTGCAAATTAATGCAATAATAAGACGAAAAATTTTACTCGCGCCAGGACACGAACCATCGACGACCAGCGTCGCTGTTAGACAATGTACAGGATGCTCTACTACTAGTCCGATCCGCCTCTCCAAAAAGAAGACATCTCGGACAGTTTCCAGTCCACCATGCTTCGATACATGCTTTGAAACTGTCTTATTTAAATCAATACGAATTTGCTCTGGAACCTACCATTATCTATATATTATTCTTATTATATTAATACTATTATTATACCACCTATATATAATATATATATATATATATAGTATATTATATATATATTATATATTATATATTATATATATAATATATATATATATAATTATAATAATAATTATATAATATATATATATACTTATAATCTATATATATATATATATATTATATATATATATATATATATATATAATTATATATATATATAATATTAGCTATATCTTATAGTATATACTATATATATATTAATATATTAATAATTTATTACTATATATATATATATATATGAGAATAAAAGTTTTTTTTTTGCCGTACTAAAAAAGGAAAAATTTCCAATGTTTATTCTGTTTTCTTCTAGCATTTCATTTTTCTTACATGAGTATAAAAAAATCTTTAATAATAAATAACGTAGCGAAATTAATTTTCTTCAAATTTGGTACTGAATCAAATAGGTCTTGGAGTTAATATCAATTTCAGTATGTCCGTGGTGTCGCATGGATTGACCATTCTCCTGTTCCAAAAACTTTTTGGAACAGTACTTTTCAGAGATTGTAAAAAAAAAAATTTTAAAAACAAATTTTCAAATAAGGTGTCTAAATAAATTTATTACCACACTAAATTGGAGTATTTTAGTGCCAAAAAAAAAATTGAAATATCTTGAAAATTTAAGATTTTATCGGCAGTTTTTATTTTTTTGGTGGAAATTAAAAAAAAAATTTCCTCTCTTCACCCCCTCCAAACAAGATTTCATTTCTTTTTTTGTTTTTTTTTTTTCATCAAAATTAATAGTTGTATCATTAAAAAAATATTTACTTTTATCGGTTTGGAATAGTTGAGGTTTTGCTATGAAGTCTCTCCTTATTAAGTGTTGTGTAATAATTTTTATCATTGAATTTCTCTCATATAATTAATTAGCCATTTTTGTATCTCTTTCAACAATGTGGCAAAGGGTTCATAGATAGACCTGTAAATACTTTGCTTGTAATATAAGTAAAGGAAGAATAGTAGGTTATAGAAACACGAAAGTGGCACATAAACGTAAAATCGGCATGTCTTCCACTTCTGTTTGATCATTCTACTCATTTATATAGGAAGGTGAACGAAATTATGTATAAGAATATAGGTTTTAAAATAAAAGTGACAGAAAGTTTATGGCATAAAGAGCATCTTTCGTAGAAAGCAAAAACGACAGAAATTGTAGATTAGAAATTGTAGAAATTAATGATGGACGTGAAAGAACTAAAATTAATGTGAAAAACGTAATAAATTAGCAATATGATTAGAAAGAGCTAGAGAACAGACTGAAATACTCTCGTATTGTGAAATGGCTTTTAGCTGAAACTGTTTCTAACATCTATCTATGTTCGGAAGTAAAATCAAGCCCGATAATTCTGATGATTCCATTTGATTTATCGAGGTCTTTTACCTCTAAATCGAATTTTAAATCGTCTTTCTACGTGTTCTGGTTGGCGTAATAAACTGAAAAACATAAAGGAAAGAAAATCATTACTATTATTTAATATTCGATTAATCGGGGTAGTAATAATCACAAATGAACCGTTGGCCAGATTTAGCTGCTTTACGGCCCAAATCTAGCAACCTTTGCATAAAGTGGTTTCTAGTAAAGTTATCCTTATCAAACTTGGCACCCCTCCTGCTGATGGTGCCGCCTGCCTGGAACCGAGGTTTCATGCCGCTACACCCAACGTGTGATGGGGTTGTGCCCCAAAACCTTAGAAATGCTCGTAGAAGAGGTTGAATGAATTAGAGTACTGATTCTAAGTTAAGTGTCGGAGCTAATGAGCCGGAGCCGGAGTCAGAGCCAGAATATAATTCTGGCTCCAATCACATAATGAGTCAAATGAGGTGTCTTTATATAGGTTTTTAATGACGTAGATCCCTATTTTGAGGATTTCAGAACTCTCAAAAAGCCTGAGGATCCCCCTGGAGGGGGCCCCAACTGAAAAAGAAGAAAAGCACAGAGTGCATGACAGATGAAGACGAAGGAAGATGAAGGAAGGAATAAGAAGGAATAAGAAGAAGTCTCATATGACGCAGCAAATGAGCTATAGCTGTAGCGCTGAGCCAGAGGTGGAGCCGGTGCTGGAGCAAGAGTCATAAGAAAAGCACAGAGTGCGTAGCCGAGGAACATGGAGGACTGAATGAAAAGAAGTCTCATGTGTCGGAGCAAATGAGTGATTGTAGGTGTCTGCACCGGCATCGGTGCGGTGCTGGTGCTGTGCCGAGTTAGAAAACATGTACTTAACACTATAATATTGGTGTCCTTATATATATGTTTATAAGGACGTACAACATGAATAACATAGTTTCAACACTCTCAAAGGTGTCTGAGGACACCCCTGGAGTGGGGCCCCAACTAAAAAAGAAGAAAAGCACAAAATGTATAGCAAAGTGCTTAAGAGAAGGCAGAATGGCGAAGGACGATGATGATTCCAGAGGAATCAGAAATGGTGAGGTCCCCATTTGAGATGGGGATCGAGCTCCAAAAGGGGGCTTTCCCTTAAAATGAAATTTTAAAGGGTAATAAGCTATTAAATACATAGACGAACGCTCTAGCAATAGCCCTATGTTGCACACATATATATGAAACAACAAAGCAAACTTAAGTGATGTTCTCTTAGTCTATAACAATGGCTGCCAAATGTTGTACAAAATATGAAACTCAGCACAATTATATGCCACGGGCTAAGTATTTGCCGTGCTACCTAACCGGACTAAATACATCATCCAAACATTGTCTAACGTAACCTGACTTATACAACTTATTAATTACATCTCTCTCTCTCTCTCTCTCTCTCTCTCTCTCTCTCTCTCTCTCTCTCTCTCTCTCTCTCTCTCTCTCTCTCTCTCTCTCTCTCTCTCTCTCTCTCTCTAGAAAATCTCTCTCTTCTCATCTCTAGACATATTGCCTTATCTAACCAAGCTGGTTATTCTTAACTCCTCTAGGTACATGTGCACTAAAGTCCCTTGGCGGTGTTTCCATTTCCATAAGTAACTCATATTCATCTGCACGCATAGACACACGCACACACACACTCACGCACACATACAAATACAATTAATTAAAGAGATACTTTACTTAATACATTATCTAACCTAACCTTACGCTAACTTACGAATCACATGACTGTTATTTCTATAACGTCATGCAGATGTGTATCGTTTTCTAATTGTCATTGACCAACATTTATGTTTTACTTTATTGGTCAAGACATTTATATTTTTCACAAATATAATATTAAAATTTTGTTTTCTTTTGTATTCTCTTTCAAGTTTTCTTTAGTATTTTTTTTAAAGTTTTTCATTATTTTTCTTCACATTTTTTTTGTTTAATGTTTTTATTATTTTATTTGTTAAGTTTACACATTAACATTTTTTTTTAATGTTTCTATTATTTTTAAAATATTATTCTACATTTATAGTTTTATTTTTATTTTAAAACTTTTAATCTATAAAAAAATTTATTTATTGTTTAAAAAATTTATTTTAAAACTTTTTATTTTAAAATTTTATTTATTTTGTTAAAAAGTTTATAGAGCATTTTGTTTTTACTAAAATTTTAAGAAATTTTATTAAAAACATGTAATTTATTGACCCTAAAGCAGTAAAGCAATAAAGTAGTAAGGCATAGCATGTTCACCCCTCACCAATCCAGGTCGTGCTCTATTGACTTACTGCTTACGTCATATTTTTGCCATGTATTAAGTATAAACATAAAATAAGTTCTTTTGTATGAACATAACATAAAATTATTAAAAACATTCTATGTTTTCACTAAATTCTCATTATTTTTAATTAAAGATATCAATTAATCAATAGATCAATAGATCAAACTCTAATCAACCACACACCATAGATCACCTGTGATCCATTGATTAAGCGATTAAAGTCATGAGTGTAAGTGATTATAAAGTCATATTTGACTCGCATCTATTGAACAAAATTACCATTATAAAAAATGCTTCTTGTTTAAACATTGCATAAAATTATTAAAAACATTTTATGTTTACTAAATCTTTTTATTATTCTTTTAATGTTTATAGCAAAAAATATTTCAATTATTCACATACATTTATTCGTAGTGAGGCTTTTTACTATAAAAACATTTCAAAAGTTTTTAAAATTGCTAACTAAAATAACAGCCAACTAAATAAAACAATGGTCTCTGAAACAAAGAATTTATTTTCAATATTAGTTATATAATGTTTCATATAGATTACAACAAACATTTATCCTATGTCCACTTTAACATATATACTAATAATATATAATATATATTATACGTATATAATATAGTACTATATACTAATTATCATATGTATCTAATATATAATCAACACCTAAATATATATCTATAATATATTATAATTTATATATATATAAATTATATAAATATATAATATATGTAAAATTAATAATATATATATATATCCACACCTAAATAAAGTATGATGGAAAAATAATAATACAAGCTTTTTATCTAATTATATCCTAACATGTACATATTATA
>JABUQX010013901.1:55000-57700 GCA_015478945.1 Trachelipus rathkii
TGCCGTCAACATATCTGAGCCAACACAACCTGTGAGAAGTGGTGGGGGAGAATGTATAGTCCGATTCATTCCAATATAAACAAGCAATACATACAAACTCTCACAATGGTACTACAACAACTTTAAACGCTTTACTTGGCACCTATTTCTATAACTCCATCCTTAAAATACCAGAAATTTTCATCACAAAACCTCTTCCCTCAAAACACTAAACTCACATGTGTCGTTAATGACGTTAATCTCCCTATTCACTTCTGTCCAGTCCCACATCTCTGAAAGCTCTTAACTAGAATACATATCCGACAAAATATCATTCTGCTCACATCGTTTCCCATCCTAAAACAACTCATTTTACTCACTTTACAACACAACTATTTTCAATTTGACCAACACATTTTTACAAACAAACACACGGACTGAGCATGGACTCCCCCCTGTCACCCATGCTCCAGTTAACATATAACATGAACTTCTCGAACACTACCTACATTCTCCCCCACACCATTCTCCACCAGGTTGTTGTTTGGCTCAGATATGTTTGATCGACAATTCGCGCCGTCCCAACACAACCACCCCTCAAAACATTCTAAATTTCATAAACACCATACACCACAGATATACAATCACAATGGAAACCTCCTCCCACAACACGATTCCGCGTTTTAGACCACACTTCATACTAAACCACAACACCAAACCCTCGTTCACCGTTTATAGAAACCCACTTCCAACCCTACATACATTCACATTGGTACCTCCGCACATACAAAAAACACCCAAAACAAGCCACACACTTTCGCTTTCATATACGGCCTTCAAAAATTTGCCCCACCCACTGTTAAAAAAAGAAACAATCTATCAAAACACCTCCAAAAAACTAAAAAGTATCCCCCAATATAATACACAATGCACCTATAAAAAAGCAAAGAAAAAAATACTACACAACAAACTTACAACCCAACGTAACACAAAACATATATACCTATAACCTAACATCAACACAAGCATCATAAAAAAGTTCATACCCCAGCACATACAACAATTGATCCTTTCAAACAATATTCTAATCAAAAAAAGTACTTAAAACCCCCCAAAACACAGTTAAAAAATCCCCCATGCCTATACAAAATACCTTGCAATTTGTAAAACAATAATTATTATGGAGAAACAATAGACTTTCCCGCAGAAAACAACAACATAAACACGACCTAGAGACACACCAAGAAAATTCAGCCCTCACTCACCACAGATTCACTCAAAAATCATCAAATACAAATTGAAATAACATGACACACATTAGAAACATACTTGACACCCACAAAAAGAAAAAATTACAACGAGCCTTCTGCATATTCAATTTTCCCAATTATAACCGCTGCTCTGGCTTATAAAAGATTAGCACAATTAAAATAGTTTTATTTGTGTTTCTTATGACAAAAGCTTAATAGAAAAACCAACCTATCAATTAAAGGTGTAGAATTGGTCATTAATAAAAAAAAAATTCTGGTCATCTGTTGTTAATAGTACTTGAAAAAGGACAAAATTGTCGAAAATTTGTAATCAAAAAATTTTAAATGTTTTTAAATTATTAAAGTGTTTTAAATGTAGTGCATTGTCATATGTAACTTCAAGCAAACACAGGTATCATTACCAACATACATAAATATAAGCGAGCCTAGCTTAATCACATTAGTGATAATAGAATATATATATAATATAGAGAATATGATATATAATATATATATATATATATATATATATATATATATATATATTATATATATATGGGTGTTGTGGTGTGGTGTGTGTGTGTGTGTGGTGTGTGAAATGTGTGTGTGTAGGGTGGTAGGTGTGTGTGGTCTATGTTTATTATCTCCATGCAGTAGGCAAAGACCAGGGGCCTACCAAATTCCACCGGGGTTGAGAAAATTTAAGAAGGAATGTCAATTTAAAGGCTGACATGCCCCAATACACGGCTCTTGAAAGTGTTCAGGTCAAAGGTAATTGAGAAAATAGATATACCGTAGGGAGTGTGGTTCAGACTTTACAAGTGGAGTGTATATAATAAGATTGGACATAGAGGTTAAGTCTGAGTTGAGAGAGTTAAATCAAGAAAGGATGATACAGTGTTTAAAGACGAGTCACAGGAACTCTTCCTCAAAGGAAGGTTTATACGACTGAAGAGTTCAGTAGAGCAATATCAATGTAATAGCGAAAGTATAAGGAAAGTGTTGCAAAAGTTTGAAGAGAAGAGAGAGGAGAGAGAGAGAGAGAGAGAGAGAGAGAGAGAAGAGAAGAGAAGAGAAGAGAGAGAGAGAGAGAGAGAGAGAGAGAGAGAAGAGTTAGCATGAGCAGAGTAGTTGATAAGACGAAAAGCCCTAGACTTCTCATTCTCAAGGGGAGCTGTGTGAGTAGAACCACCCAAGATGTGTGAGGCGTACTCTAAACAGGGAAGTAAAACACCCATATAAAGGATAACCAATTGTGGTGGCGTGAAGAAATTCCGAAGGCTCCTCAGAACACCCAGCAACTTAGAAGCTTGTTTAGAAAGAGGGGTAATATGATCTTTCTAAGAAAGAAAACGAGAAAAAGAAACGCTAGGAATATTAGAGACAGATGTTTGTTTGAGTAGCGTATTTTCGGAGAAGATGTTATAGTTGTGTTAAAGATTGTAAGAAAGATAAAAAAATCTCTCTCCTC
>JABUQX010013902.1:0-12500 GCA_015478945.1 Trachelipus rathkii
GACTTCACCCTTCTATGGATAGGGTTGAGTTTTTTCAAAGCTGAAGAGATTTAAATTAAAACTGTTCGCCTACTTTCCAAACCTCTCTTGACCGCTGCTATCTTTTTGCGGGACCTGAGCGTGACGTTTTGCGGACCTTCTCTTTTCTATAGGTACTACAACGGTTAGAATGCTCAGGGGGAGTGGGCCCGCTCCGCATTTCCACCCCATTGCGTTCGCCCCTCTGCAAAATACAGGGGGCCCATGCCTCGCATGGAATTTTGATTAGTATGAAAACCCCAGACTTGTTTCGTTTGTGCCCTCTTTCCTTTCCAGCTGCTACTTCTGTCTGTAAAACCCTTCCTCTTCTGTTTTCCAACTTATATTTAAATCCTTCCTCTCCTTTAAGCCCACGTCTTGCGCACAGGACCTGAGAGGATTTGCCTTAGGGCTGAAGAGAAGAAGAAGAAGAAGAAAGAGAAAGAAGAAAGAAGAAGAAAGAAGAAGGAAGAAGAAGAAGAAGAAGGAAGAAGAAAGGAAGAAGAAGAAAAGAGAAAAAAGAAAGAAGAAAGTAAGAAAGAAGAAAGAGAACCTTTACAGCCCACTCAAGGGGGGCTAGGTCTGTTAAGTATATTTTGGGTTTATTTAATTTGGATTTTTGTGTCTACTGTTAAAGCAAAATCTGTTTTAATATATTAATTATATTAATACTATTATATATAATATTATATATATATATTATATATATATATATATAATATTATATATATATATATAATATATATTTTATATATATAATATAAACCGGGAAACACACAACTTTGTTGCTGAGATTTGCAATTCAGAAAAAGAAAATTCCTCAGTTCGCAATTTCGCATAAAGATGAATTGTGAATAATAAAATTGAGATCTCAATCTAGTATGAAATAAAAGATAGCTCTGAAATAATAATAATATAAATAGGTTAAGAGTAATAATATTAATAAAATAAATAATATTAATAAAATAATAATATTGAATAAAATAATAATAATAATAAAATAATAATAATAAAATAATAATAAAATAATAATAATAATCAAATAATAATAATAATATAATAATAAAATAATAATAAAATAATAATTAAAATAATAATAAAATAATAATAATAAAATAATAATAATAAAAAAAAAAAAAAAAAAATGAATAATAAAATAAATAATAAAAAATAAAATAAAAAATAATAATAATAATAATAATAAATAATAATAAAATAATAATAATAATAATAAATAATAATAATAATAATAATAATACAATAATAATAATAATAATAATAATAATTAATAAATAAATAATAATACTAAATAATATAATAATAATAATAATAATAAGAAGAAGAAGGAAGAAGAAGAAGAAAAGAAAGAAAGAGAAGAAGAAGAAAATGAGAAGAAGCGAAAAAAGGAAGAAAGAAGAAGAAAGAAAGAAAGGAGAAAGAAGGAGAAAAGAGAAAGAGGAAGAGAAGAAGAAAGAAAGAAGGAAGAGAAGAAGAAGAAAGAAGAAGAAGAAAAGGAAGAAGAAGAAGAAGAAGAAGAAGGAGAGAAGAAAGAAGAAGAAAGAAGAAGAAGAAGAAGGAAAGAAGAAAGAAGGAGAAGAAGAAGAGAAAAAGAAAAAGGCCAAAGAAAAAAGAGAGAAGAAAAGAAGGAGAGACGAAGAAAGAAGAAAAGGAAGAAGAAGAAGAAGAGGAAGAAAAGAAGAAAGGAAAGAAAGAAGAAGAACATCGCGCAGGCCAGCTTGTAGGAAGAAGAGGAAGAAGAAAGAAGAAGAAGAAGAAAGGAAGAAAGAACAAAGACGAACAAGAAGAAGAAGAAAAAGATAAAAAGAAAAAAGAAAAAGAAAAACGAAAAAGAAGAAAAAAAGAAGAAAAAGAAAAAAGAAAAAAGAAAAGACTCCAGTCACACTCAAGGCTAGTCTTGTTAAGTATTTTTGGGTTTATTTAAATTTGTGTGGATCTTTCTATTGTTTTAAAAGCAAATTCTGTTCATGTGTTTTTGAAATAAGTAATTATTTACCCATTTCTATGTAACATATGAGTTTGCTCCACTTAGGAAGAAGATTACTGGGCCTTCTTAGCAACAAAACATCATAACTGTAAGTATTCTGTTTATTCATTGTGTTAGGAATGTTGTCCACTGTTTCAAGGTGACAATGAGTTTGCTCACTCAGAAAAGTTTCTGTTTCTAAGCATCAAACATCATAGTGTGTGATGTGTCCACTGTCCAATGTGACAAAATAGTTGTTCACGCAGAACAGTTTCTGTTTCTAAGCCCACCAAACATCATAGTGTGTTGGATGTGTCCACTGTCAATGTTACAATATGAGTTTGATCACTCAGAACAGTTTCTGTTTCTAAGCATCAAACATCATAGTGCTACAAGTGGATGAAATTTTGTATTTGGATTATATCAAAAGCTATTTATTACAGTTATTCAGTGTTATCGATTAGATCACCGTCTTAGAAAAGATATTTCTATGCGCGTGAACATCCAAAAGCTATTACTGACAAAGTTATTCAGTGCTATCGATAAGATCACCGTCTTAAAACAGGATTATTTCTATTGCTGTGAACATTTCAAAGCTATTTGCTACAGGTATTCAGGTGAATCGATTAGATCATTAGAACACCGTCTTTAGAAAAGATATGTTCTATTGCGGTAAACATCAAAAGCTATTTTTACAGTTATTCACTGTGAGCGATTAGAATCACCAACTTAGAACCCAGATATGTTTTCTATGGCAGGTAAAACATCAAAACTATTATTACAGGCATTCATAGACGTTAATTCATTGTATTGTAAACGAGATATGCTCTATGCGGTGTGAACATCAAAACTATTTATTACAGGTTAAGGCAAAAGTGCGATCGGATGATATCACTATTTTAGAACGGATACCTTGCAAGCCATGAACATCAAAGGCTACTACAAGCCGTAATTCTTTTTAACGATGTTTTTAACATTTTCTAAATGATTTCAATTTTTCAGTTTGATTTTACCATATCCAGGATACTACTAATTCTTGATTGAATAAAATAAAATCGAGTTGAATTGACGTTCACAGGACCAATATTCCTTTAAGTGTTATATCTAAACTTTTTTCTTGATTGAATCGCTTAGGCGCTTGTCACTATTTCATAAGAAAGGACTATTCTATTTCTCGATTTACATACCATCGTAAAGTGAAAGAAATTCGTTGCTATATTTGTTGGAAATCGTTAATGACAAATTATGGCCCATTACTTCATGTTACATCCATTTAAAATTTTCATATCGGAAAGAGATGCCTGTAATCGACAATTGTTCAAAATTTATTGTAGTAGTTTGGAAAAAACTTCTATTTAATTTTCTTCTCAAATCTTCATTGGTCTCTAAAAAGAATGATATTTAATTCACCAGTAGACGTTGCATCCGTATGATTTACCTTCTCAATTTGGGGATTAACTTTGGTTGCCCTTCTTTGAAATTCTTTTCAATTTTCTTCTGTCTTTTTTGAAGGAATGGACTCTAAAAACTTGCACTGCGGATTTTCCAGATGAGGTCTAACTAATGTTTTATAGAGAGGAAGTAAATTATTTCGTAGATTTTATCGAAGTTTCTGTTCAAATTAAATCTAAGGAGCTTTATTTTGCTTTTTAACAGCTTTCAGCACATGTTTCGTAAATTTTAAAATCCTTATTAATAATACTCCTTAATCCTTTTCCTTCATTGACAAATTTGATAACTGTGTCATTCTATTTTTGTAATCATTATTTCATTGGTTCCTACTCCAAAAAATGTATAACCTTACGATTTAATCGGTATTAAATTTCATTTTCCATGTTTTTGACCAATTTACAATCTTGTTCAAGTCACTTTGGAGTAACTGATAATCTTTCTCACAAATTATGCGATTTCCAAGTTTCGTATCATCCGCAAATTTCAAAATATTGCCTAAAATATTATCATCTATGTCATTTACATATATAATGAACAGTATTGGACCCAGGACAGATCCTTGGGGTACACCACTAGTAACATTCGTCCAATCAGAGCATTCACCATTGATAACGACTCGTTGTTGACGATCCGAAAGCCAATTTTTAATCCAATTTAAAAGTTTTCCTCGAATACCATGAGCTCTAAGCTTTTCCAATAATCTTTGATGAGGGACGGTATCAAATGCCTTTTGAAAGTCTAAGTAAATGACATCGAAGGATTTATAATTATCTACATCGTTAATAACCACATTAAAAAATTCTAGCAAATTTGTTAAGCATGATCTATTTCTTCTAAAAAACCGTGTGGAATTCTTGAGCAATCCATGATCTTCAAGATGTGCAACTAACCTATTAGTTAGTTAGTATTGCTTCAAAAATTTTACCAGCTATGGAAGTCAAGCTAATTGGTCTGTAGTTATTCGAAGAAGAAGAAAAAGAATAATAATAATAATAATAATAATAATAATAATAATAATAATAATAATAATAATAATAATAATAATAATAATAATAATAATAATAATAATAAAAATAAAAATAATAATAAACAATAATAATAAAAATAATAATAATAATAAAAAAAAAATAAAAATAAAAATAAAAATTAAAAATAATAATAATAATAATAATAAAATAATTAATAATTAATAATAATAATAATAATAATAATAATAATAATAAATAATAATAATAATAATAATAATAATAATAATAATAATAATAATAATAATAATAATAATAATAATAATAATAATAATAATAATAATAATTGGACTTTTAAGTTTTCAATGCTGAAAGTACAAATATGTTCGGAATGTTGTAACCTTGACACGACCGGTTCTTTGTTGGAGTCACCGATTTCTCCGGTACTTAACGAGAACATTTTTAAACATTTTTCCCCAAAAACTACAAAATCGTAAACTTTTTTCCCCCCAAAACTACAAAATCGCACATTCGTGGTATTGGAATTGCAAATACGATATTTTATTTGATTAGAAACTTTTCCAATATATTTGTTTTTATTAACTTCTTCTCTGTGAATAAAATCTATTTTATTTCTGTAAGAATATTTTTGGTGAAAAGATTTTTCCATTTTCTTTTGTGTGATAATGGGGATTATTTTTATGCATTGGAAAAACGAAGATTTCACTGATTTTATAATTTTTACATATAAATATTTTTGTTATATAATTTTTGCACATAAATATTTTTTATAATTTTGACAAATAAATATATTATTTTATAATTATTATATATAATTTTTTATAATTTTTATATATAAATATTTTTCTTAAATTTTAACATAAATATTTTATTTTATAATTTTTACATATAAATGTTTTATCTTATAATTTTTATATATAAATGTTTTATTTTATCATTTTTATAAATAAATTTTTTAAATATTTTTTATATATAAATATTTTTTTTTATAATTTTTACATATAAATATTTTATTTTAGAATTTTCACATAAAAATATTTTGTATTAAAATTTTTTATATATATATATAAATATTTTGTTTTATAATTTTTATATATTTAAATATTTTACTTAATAATTTTATCATATAAATGTTTTATAATTTTTAAATATAAAATTAATCTCATTTATCTTAAGAACTAATTTAATTTATTCTATTTCCTGGAAGATGGTGTAGGGCTAAGAAGTAAGAAATTAATTTATGTAAATTTATTCATTTTATCTACACCAGAAATGACCATCCTTGGCTGACGCAACACATGAGATACCAAATTGGATCATTAAAAAAAAAACTTTTTAATACAAAGCTTCTCCTATTTATGCTGGAATTATCAGAAAATACAAAAAAAAATGGCTTTTAAATTTGAGGCGCAACGAAACTTTTTGTTCTAACTTTTTATTTTAAATTTTATTTCTTCCTATATATATTATATATATAATATAATAATAATATATAATATATATATATATAATATAATATATATAATATATATATATATATATATATTGTTAAAATATAATCTATTTGCTACTTCAACTCTTTAGGTTAATGGAAAAATATTTTTATTACTTTATTAATTCCAAAAAATAAATTATACTAAATTTTAGGAGAAAACGTTATTCAATTGTTTCCCTGTAATATTTAACCAATTGAGCAAGGCGCATATGTATCGCGCAACCTCCTTGATCATATTATTATTATAAAAAACAAGGATAAGTAAGTACTTGTGACCATCGTTCGGAAAAAGTTGTATTTGTTTATATGCAACTTTTTAAATTGTTAAGCATATAACAGTGCAAGTTCTACTTAAATTAGACTATAATCCCAACCTAGTTTATGTTGGGAAATATTTATGTAATACTTTTCTCTAATTGAAATTCCTTAAGTTAAAAATAAAGAACAGTGCAATATCGTTCTGAAAGTCAAATTAATTTTTGAAACTACCATCATTAATTGCTCCTATCTTATGATTCAATGCAAAGGATCTCTGTAATTATAATTTATTATTTCGAGGTAGAGCCTGGCCAGGAACTGTTTTGGGTAATAAATTGGTAGGTCCTAAGCATATTAAAGTTGCCGTAATTATTTATAAGGTAAGACACTTTTATATTTCTTTATTAGTGTTAATCAGTTTATTATTTTAAATATTTTTTCCAAGAAGTATATGTTCAATTTTGTTGAGTTTGGTATTATTTATAACTTAGCAAAGTTAACATATATTTTTTATTTCAAAAATTAATTTTCAACTCAGAAAAAGTTTCTATTTTCGTATCGAGAATTGCATCACGTATTGTTCTTTGAAAGATCGATATTTTCAATATCGATAGTGGAGCGATATTGCCCTGTTCAATACTTGTATCGAGTATGTATCGATATATCGATTACATATCGATATTATAAATTATTCACGAAGGCTGAATTTAAATTTAAGTGTGAATTTTGTTAAATTGAAATGGATTTTAAGCATTTCTAGTGTAAATATATTATAAAAAGTGATAGTGTTAGTAATTGGTGATAGGATAGTTTATAATAATCATATATTAAAGCAAATTTATGCTAAAATTAGAAATTAAGTTTGTTTACTAGCAGTACATGCGTTCGATAGGCTATAGCTATTGAAAATTATAAAGCTGCCTATTTAATGAATTTGGATTTCATTTATTGGTTAAGAAAATTATTAATATTAAGGTATAGTAATTAAATTATGCTACAAATAGTAAATTTTATTATAGGCTAAGTTGATATACCTAATCAAAATTATGGGCCTAACTGATGAAGAAGCTCAAGCCTTAAGCTCTTGTAAAGCTTCTGTTAAAGCTTTGATAAGAAAAAGAGCTATTTCTAAAGCAAAAATTACTAATAATTTAAAAAAGTTAACTGCTTTTGGTAATGAAAATAAATTAACAGAGCCTCTATTTAGAGCTGTAAATACTGATATTGAGAAAGAAGTCTATTCTATTAAAAGTTTGGATGAAGAGATTGTCATACTGTTGTCTGATAATAATGTAGATAATTTAGATCCTTCTTATTTTAATTCTGAGCTTGAAGGTCAAGTAGATTACCATTTTGAGTTGTCAGCTGAGTTATTGTCCTTTGAAAAATATTTTCCTAAAGAAATTGTAAAAATAAATGAGAGTGTAAATACTGATAATTTTTTGGATTTAATAAATAAGGTTAATATAAATGATTCCAAACTGCCTCAGTTGCAGTGCGAAGTATTTGATGGATTGGGAAAAAATAAATTACTTTTTTCCAATTTCCTTAATAAATTTAATAATTTAATCGGTAATAGGAGTAATTTAACCAATTCAGTAAAGCTTGCTTATTTAATTAGTTTTTTAAAGGATTATGCTCTTAAAGTAGTAAGCCATCTGTCTATTACAGATGAAAACTATGACATAGCCTTAAGGTTATTAAAGAAAGAATTTCTTGATAGGCCTTTCATAATTAATGAAAATATAAATAATATTTTAGATCTTAAGGTTGATGAAGGCTATGATGAAGGCTTTTTGAAATTGAAAGTGTATATAAATGAACTTAGGTCAATGATTTATGAACTTAAGAGTTATGAAGTAGACTTTTTAGAAGCTGATACACCTGGAAGTCTACTCTTGAGTAATATAATATTTCAAAAATTGCCTAAAGTGTTTAAAAGTGAATTAATACATAAAATTGCAAATAATTATCCTACTTTGGTACAAATTTTTGATCATTATAATGAGGTTATTAATACTTTAAGTATTTTGTCCCAAAATAGGAAGGATGTATCAACCAAAGCTAAAGTAAATAAAGTTTTTCAAGCTACTAAAGCTCCTAAATCTAGTACTCTTCAAAATTTTAAAACTGTAAATAATAGTAAAGATTCTAAAATGTATGTAAATAATAAAATAGAAACTCAAACTTACAACCCTACAATTTGTAAGCTATGTCAATTAAAAAATCATCCTCTCTATTTATGTGACAAGTATCCAACAGTGCCTCAGCGTATAAAACGTGCCAAAGAGCTAAACATGTGTCATCATTGTGGAGGTTTGGGTCATGTGCCTGAAAAATGTTATGGTATTAAAAATAAATTAAGATTTAATTGTTTTAAGTGTAAAGCTAATTCCCATATAACAGCTTTTTGTCCCAATGATATCCCAAATGAGCAAAATGAGTCTGTTAGCTCCTTATGTATAAGTTTCCAACAAAATGTGGATAAAGTGTATTTGTTGCCAACAATTTCCTTTCAACTCTTTAAAGGCAACAAAAAGGTTACAGTAAGAGGAGCAATAGATACATGTAGTCAACGCTCTTACATATCTAAAAATGCCATGACAGGTTTAATTAATAATTTTGATAATTTACATGAATTAGAGTACAATATTCAAACTTTCATTGGTGCAAAACAGCGAATTTTTCAGCAATTGTTATTGGGTTTACAATTTAATGATCGGGAAGTTTTTAGCATGCCTTTCCTCATTGACAATGATTTAAATTTAAATTATAGAATTCACGGCATGAATAAAGCGGTTGAAAATTTTAAGAAAAATGGTATTCCTTTAGCTGATTCTTTTTTTTATAACAGTGGAGACCATGATATGTTTGACATAGATTGTTTATTAGGCACAGACATTATTCAATTTCTTCCTTCTTTTAATTTAGTTAATATAATGTCTGGAAGTTGTTTTAAAATTGCAAATAAGTTTATACCTATAGGTAATGTTCAAAATTTTTTAACCAGAAATCAAATCATAGAAGTAAGTAAAGTGAATATGCAGTCTCCATTGATAGAAGAGGAGGAGTCTGCTTTAGTAAATGAAACCATTGTAAATTTGATTTTAAATCCTATTAAAAGTTATTTTCACCCTTTTGATAATATTTATGATGATTCTGAAGTAGAACATGGACTTGAATATTTGTTGTCCATGGAGAGTGTTGGTATTCCTACTAAAGAGGATAATGATCTAGCCTCTTATGATGAGATCATGATTAAAAAATTTAAGAATGATATTTCTTTCCAGGATGGCAATTATTATGTCAAACTTCCTTGGATAGAAGAAAAAATTAAAAATGTTGCTTCAAATTTTGATATTTCTTTGAGAGTATTAAATAGAGTCTATTCTTCTCTTAAGCAAAAAGGACTTGTAGAAAGTTATAATAATATTTTTTCTCAATATTTGCAAGATAATATAATTGAAATTGTAAATATTCCTAAATTTAAGAGATGTGATTATATATTTATACCTCACAGACCTATAATAAGAAGTGAGGAGCAGATCACAACCAAGATAAGACCTGTCTTTAATTGCTCTTTTAAAATATCTAAAGACAGCCCTTCCTTGAATCAGGCTTCTTATGCTGGTTTAGATTTGATGAACTCCCTTTTAAAATTACTTTTAGTATTTAGAACTAATAATTATGTTGTCCTTAGTGACATTAAACAAGCCTTTTTGTCTATCAAATTAAGAGACGAATATGACAAAAACAAATTCTGTTTTTTATGGTATCAGGAAGATGAATTAATCTCTTTCAGGTTTAAAACTTTACTGTTCGGTTATACAGCGTCCCCTTTCATTCTCCATTATATAATGAAACATCATGTAGAAAAGTTCCCTGATGATAAGTGTAGGGATATCTTGTCTTCTAATTTTTTTGTAGACAACCTGATTTTTACAGGCAATAATTGCAAAGAATTGGAAAAGTTGTACCATCTTACTTTTGAAAGAATGAACCAGGGTGGGTTTGAACTTCGCTCTTGGAATAGTAATTGTGAGCAGTTGTGTGAGAGTATGAGAATGGATGGTAGGTATGTGGAGCATGAAAATGAGTATGAAAAGGTGCTTGGGTATAAATGCAATTTAAAGAAAGATTCCTTGCATGTGTCATCAGTAAGTTATAGGAGCTCGTGTAGTACAAAGCGACAGATACTTTCTGAAACTTCCAAGTTGTTTGATCCTTTAGGACTTACAATACCTATTACCGTAAGAGGGAAGTTGTTAATGAGAAGTGTTTGGGAAGCTAAAAAAGAATGGGATGAAAAATTACCTGGGGAAATGTTGACTGAATGGGGTAAACTGAAGGAGGATTTAAATGAATTGAGTAAGATTGAGTTTCCACGTCAAGTTGTGAATGAAAGTGAATCCTATGGTCTGAATATATTTTGTGACAGTTCTGCTAAATGTTATGGGTTTGTTGCATATGGTTCAAGTGAAGGAAAAAATAACCTTTTGTTTGCCAAGGCCAAAGTAACACCTGTTAAAAAGACCTATAGTATTCCAACCTTAGAACTATTAGGAGTCCTTTTAGCTTTAAAATGCATATCCACTATTTTAGACTCTTATTTTAACATCATTTTTGAATATGTAAATATAGGTGTGGACTCACAAGTAGTTCTTAATTGGCTTTTGACAGGTGAAACCAAGGTCAAGGCTAAGTATGTTAATAACAGGTTAAAAGATGTTATCACTTTGTGTGATGACATCAGAAGTAAATATAAACTAAAAATTATTTTTAACTATGTGCAAACTGCTCAAAACCCAGCAGACCTTTTGACCAGGGGTTTAACTTTTAAACAATTTGCGAAAAATTTAAATATGTGGAAACATGGTCCAGAGTGGCTTTGTAAGGATCTGGAGAGGTGGCCAAAATTTCCAATGCTTTCACTTTCTCCAGAATTTAGTAATTTTGCTACATTAAATTTTAATACTAATGTAATTAATAATAAACATAATAATATTGATGAAATATTGGAAATAAATAAATTTAGTAAATTTGAAAAAGTAATAAATATAACTAGTTATTTGTTTATGTTTCTAAGCAAAATTACTAAGGAAGACCCTTGCAAAAAAGCTCTTAAATATTGGATCAAAAAAGTACAAAACTCTTCATATACTAAAGAGATTGCATTTTTAAAATCGGATCAAAAGGGTGCAATACCTAACCTAGTTAATAACTTAAATTTATTTTTGGATGGTGATGACATTTTAAGATCAAAGGGTAGAATATCTAAATGTACATACTTTAATTATGATATCAAAAAATCCTATCCTTTTGTCAAGATACCACCACTTCACCACCTTATTAATTTTGAAGGCTCATAAAAAAATGCAGCATTTGGGATTAGATAGTACATTAAATTATATTAGAAACCAAGGTTTCTGGATTCCCAAAGCTCGCATAGCAATAAAAAAGGTCTTAAATCAGTGTATGTTATGCAAAAAAATCAATGTGCGTGCTTTTAAATATCCTAAGTGCACTGACATCCCTAAACATCATATGAATTTAGTAATGCCTTTTAAATTCACAGGCATTGACTTTACTGGTCATATATTTGTGACTAATGAGACTACAGGTAAACTGGACAAGATGTTTATCCTATTATTCACATGTCTTAATGTAAGATCAATTCATTTAGAACTAGTCCCTGACATGGGTGTGACAAATTTTTTACTAGCTTTTCAAAGGTTTTGTAACCTATATACCATCCCAGATTTCCTTTACTCTGATAACGCTAGAACATTCGTGAAAGGGGCAGACATCTTGTCTAGGGCTCTGGGGTCCAATGAATTCAGGGATGAACTCAAAATTAACAATATTAAGCATATTCGTATTCCCAATTATTCAGCTTGGTGGGGGTCTTTTTATGAGCGTCAAATACGGACTTTGAAAGTTTGTATGTATAAAGTTATTGGTAGGAAGAGGTTAAATTATTTCGAACTTTTAACAACTTTGTCTTTTATAAAAAATGCTATTAACAGCAGGCCTCTCACATATAGATCAGAAGCTAGTGATCTAGAAACCATAACTCCTAACTCATTCATTCGTTTGAATTGTAATACTTCTCTTATTTTAAAGGATGCAAATGAAGAAGTCTGGAAGGAACCTGACAGGGGTTCTTTAGAAAGCACTCTTGATACTCAAGAGCAATTATTTAATCAGTTTAAACAACTATGGTATGAAGCTTACCTATTAGATCTAAGGGAAGCTATGACTGATATATATCAAATCTCTTGGGAAAATAAAATCAAAGTAAATGATA
>JABUQX010013902.1:22500-26728 GCA_015478945.1 Trachelipus rathkii
ACCAGGCAATAATTGTAACTGATCTTTGTTTAATTTTAACCTTTGCTGTAATTGATATGAAATGCTTTCTTTGAATGTTGTATAACTGCCTGGAAGCCATTTGAGGAGATGTTTATGCATTTCATGCATATTCTACAAAAACATTTTGCTGTCTTGACTGTTTCTTTTCCCTACTCACTCACCCTTTTGAAGGAGGGGTGGGGTTTCCTCCAACCAAGATATTTGAAACTTACATCTTCCCATCTTCGAAAATTTCAAATTTCAAATTCAAAAACTTTACTATTTTTAAACAACCTGAAAAATTAAAAATTTAAACAAATATTTACCTATGTTTTCCAGTTCTTGAATTCAATAAACTCTGTTTTGTAGTAAAACCACATTTTTAATTCAGTCACAGGTAAAAATAGAAGAAAAGATATTCCAAGCAACCTACTAGGCCCCAAAAAGTAAAGAAAAGTGTAAAATTGCTTAAAAAGTGAAAAATGACTGCTATTACAGTCATGAAAAAAGTGTATCGCCACAAGCCCATTAGAGAGAAGAGCAGCAGCAGAGCAGTTATACAGCAGCAGCAGAGCAGTGAGTGGTGTGGCTGGGAGTGGTTATACAGCAGCATATATATATAGTATATATATATATATATATATATATATTGGTACCTCCCTCGGGTCACGAACTTAATTCGTTCTTTGACTCCGTTCGCGAGTCGAAGCAATTTTTCCCATTGAAATTAATGTAAATCGAATTAATCCGTTCGCCCGCCCCAGAAACATTGTTTGTTGACTTTTTTATGGATTTGTGTGGCAAAAATATATAATATAAAACAAACAGTACTATAACTTTACCTTTGTGGTTGATAGCTACTGGCACAGGTAGATGGTAGAGGAGGAGGAAGACTGCTCCTTCGAAGGAGTCCCATTCCATAATAACGTCGGACAACTGTGTAGGTATTTCTGTGTATTTTCTCGTGCTTGTATCCTGAGAAGTAGTTCGGTTGTTAGTGTCTTAACAAGATAGTGATTCAGAGAAATTTGTCGTTTCCTTTGTTGAATAATTTTCCGAAAATGGGACATCACATTGTTATTTAAAATGTTTACAGCTCGGCTAGTCAGTTTTGTTAGGGTGATATTTCTCAATGAAAACCTGCACTTCACTTCACTTGCTAAGAATTTCTTTGATCTCAGCACTTGAAACATGTACCACCTCTTCCTCCTCCTCTCCTGAGTGCTCTTCCTGCATAACTTGCATCTATTCACGTTGCAACTCAACAAGATTTTCTGTGTCGAGTTCTTGCCTGTGGTCCTCCATCAGATCCACCACATCTTCCTCGTTGACCTCCAAACCCAAACTTGTGCAAATGGTCACAATCTCGTTTACTAGCGTTACGGCAGTCTCCACAAAGTCGCTATGAGGCACACAACCTGGCCAAAATCTCCTCCAGGTAGATTGCAACGTGCGGTTAGAGACATTGTTCCATGCCTTGTCAATAAGGTTTATGCAGTGGAGGATAAGGAAGTGATCCTTCCAAAAATAACGCAGGGTCAAATTCGTGTCGCTGGTCACCTGGAAACACTTCAAAAAAAAAGAACCTTTGTATATAACTTCTTGAAGTTGGAAATTACTTGCTGGTCTATGGGCTGGATGAGAGGAGTGGTGTTAGGAGGCAGAAATCTGACTTTTATGCAGTCGTATTCAACATCAAGGTCTTCTTCCATACTAGAAGGATGGGCAGGAGCGTTGTACATAACCAGCAGATACTTACGGGGCAAATTATTTTTCTCAAGGTATTTCTTGACAGTTGGCGCAAATACTTCAGTCAACCACTCCATAAAAAGCAGTTTTGTTACCCAAGCCTTGCAATTCGCTCTCCAAAATACTGGAAGTTTACCCTTTAGCCCATTATTGCGTTTAAAATGAGCGGATTTTCAGTGGTAAACTAAAAGAGGCTTAATCTTACAATCCCCACTTGCATTAGCGCACAATAAAAGTGTAAGCCTGTCCTTCATTGGTTTGTGCACAGGGATTGTCTTTTCCTCGTGTTAGTAGCAGGTCCTTTTGGCATTTCCCCCCCAAAACAGTCCCGTTTCATCGCAGTTAAAAACTTGATGCAGTACGTAACTTTCACAGTTGATAAATTTTACAAATTCATCCACAAAGGCATCTGCTGCTTTTTTGTTCAAACTAGCTGCCTTTCCGTGCCTAACAACACTATGAATTCAAGTTCGTCGACGAAATTTCTCGAACCAGCCTCTACTTGGTTTAAATTTGATCACTTGTATTCGGCGTTTTCGACACTAAATCACCGTGCAAAAGTAAAGCCTTCTCGCATATTACGGCCTCGCTGACACTATCTCCAGCAAGTTGCTTTTCATTAATCAAAACTAACAATAATTTTTCTACATCTCCTAACGCTTAAGATCTTTGCTTCGATAACATAGTCACTCCTCCAGTCACATCAACCGTCCTTAGCGGATCCTTTTTTTTAAGATAGCAGATCGTGCAATGGCGCTACTGCCGTGCCTGTTTGGCGAGATCAGAACACGAACAAACTATTCTCATGTTTAGTTATTTCCTTCTTCGTTTCTACTGTAACACGCTTAGACTTCTTACCAATGTCACTTTTCACTTTCTTGGGAACCATAATGAGGATTAATTTAATGAAAGTATTATTACAGTGAGAGCAGAGTATATATATATATATATATAGTGGTAGATATATATATATAGTGGGTATAAAAAAATGTGTGGTATAATATATATATATATATATATATATATATATATAGTTGCATTGAATAACAGCTAAAGTTTTAAGGTGACTTACATAAAACAAAAAGTCATACACAGTCAGATTATTGAATATTTGCTTTGATGGTTGAAACTTTTGACATCACTCCTAAGGTGAGTGATGTTTGTTTTCATATATATTAATTATAGCTTATATTATTTGATTTTATGATATATGAAAGAAAATCTAATATGTAAATTAACTGTAACTTATTGTTTACAGTATTCAACCACTTGCTACTTACATTAAGTATTCCAAAGACCCAATTATTGATGAGCCTACCCCTTGTAGACTCTAAAGCAGAGGTTCTCAAACTGGGGTACGCGAACCCCAGGGGTACAGGAAGGGATTTTCAGGGGGTACGTAAGGTCAGTAGAAATATACATCTAAGTACGCCAATCATATTATAAAGTATAAACGATTAAAGATTAAAGTCATTAAAGATGATTAAATCATTAAACGATTAGCTTGTTGAAATAATATTAATAATTTCTTTTATACTGTATGTATCAATACAGTGAATACATTAATACATTAGTATCATGTGCTACATATATTGAATGAAAGCTGCTAACTGAAAGATTTCAAATAATGAAAAGGGGTTGAATTAAACTTGTTAAAGTTAAAGGGTACATTGGCAACCTATTATGCTCGTCGGCTCGCATTGAGTCATTCTTGTTTCAGCTTGAAAAAAATAACAATTCCATTCTTTGCGATTTTATGCTGATTGACATACAGCCTGTTGTTGCCGGTGTAAAGAGTAACTGTAAAATGTAAATTGTAAACATACGAGTGTAAAAGACAATTGTTATAAAGAAGTAAGTTTTTATTTGTGTTAGTATTATTAATATATTAGTTCATTAGTGAAATCAACCCTATGGTTCAAAATGTTTCAAAAGTTCAAAATGGCTTTCAAAAAAATAATTTAAATTTTGGATGGCTTTCAAGTTTATGTTTATACAATATACATAATTATAATTGGGTATATATATATATATATATATATATATATATATATATATATATATATATATATATATATATATATATATATATATATATATATATATATATATATATATATATATATATATATATATATGGAAGGATCCTAGAATTGTACGTAATTTATGCATGGTTGCTAAATACAAAAATAGGACAAATTTTTTAGAGCTCAAATTTCATTACTGGTTAGTTGAAAAAGACCCACTTTAGGTAATTTTTCACCCGAACTAATCTCATTGGAAAAATTCAACTCTCGCGGCATATATATATATATATATATATATATATATATATATGAAGATATATATATATATATATATATATATATATATATATATATATATATATATTGAAGCGGCGCACGAAAACGCGAAAAGCGTTTCACGATAAATGCAGAAAACGGTTAAACACCTAATTGAACTGAACGGCGCTGACATA
>JABUQX010013903.1:0-22897 GCA_015478945.1 Trachelipus rathkii
TTAATAAATATACTATATATATTATTAGTAATATATAATATTATTATATATATATATACTATATAATATATATACTATATAGTATTTTATAATAAACCATCAAAACTCAACTATCATATATATATATATTATATAATATATATTCTTATGAATAAATAATATATATATATATTATATATAATATAATATATTATATTGTAAGAATTTAGATTTTCTCATAAATAAAATCAAAAAAATAACTCTTTATTGATTTGAAAATACAACAATATATCTTCAAAAACATTGGCTCTTAAGATCATGCAACAGTTCTTTTGTTTAACTATAACTTCCTCTTAATTATCTTTTATCGACTGAGTCCAACCGTTTCTTACGCTTTGCGAATCCCAAGAAAAGTATGGCGCCAACGATGTTGAAATAGGTCTGAACTCCAGAGTATCACACATCTTAGGAACAACCCATTCCTAAATCTATTTCCTAATCTAGGAATCAATTCTAGATTTAAATCTAGATTTATTTCAATAAATCCATTTAAGACTTCACTTCTCAGGAAAAGGAATAGAGAGACCGAGAGACATCACAGGTGACCGCTACGCGGAATAACCGAGGGAGAAAACTCCTTTAGCAGTACGCGCCGGGTTAGAGAGAATTAAAGAGGGTTTTGGAGGGATACGGATTCTTTCTACAAAAGGGTCAACTAGTACCACGAGAGAATCGTTTGTTTGGACCTGAGACTGCTTAAGTAAAACAGCTAATGGAATAGCCTCCTTTTTAAGTAGTGTCGTATTAGGCGCGAAAAGCATCATTAAGAGTCAGAGTTTTTTTTCTTAACATAGAAGGTGAAACACTTAGATTAATCTAAATATGTGCCACCATAATTATGCCCATATTATTTTTATATATATATCTATAATATATGTATACATTCAAATGCAAAACTGTAGTATATTGATTACTACTTATCTTTTCCTTATAATGACACAATCGTTTTAATCATAAAGCAGGGCTTTATGAGATTAGGAAATAGATAAGAGAATCTCTCACTTTAAAACTTTTTCCACCATACTTGGATCAAAGGTAAAGAATTGTTCATACATTTAAATAAATAATAAATAATAATATAAATAATAATAATAATAATAATAATCCAATAATAATAATAATACATAAACTAAATTAATAAATTACGACTAATACAAATCAATATGCTTTAAGCGAGTAATTAATCGAAAAAGCTTCAATTTTATTGATTGCTTTTAAAAATAAAGAATGAAAATTGTATTGAAGATATCATTTGTTAATTATCTTTGAAATCTATATAATAATTGTAATAATTTTTTAAATTGCAATTCATACTATTGTATTTCTTTATAAATGTATGAGTTGTGATCTTGTAGAATTTTGATGTGTTTATGAAAATGAACTTTATATGGTCATCTTATAATAAATTATTTGTATTTGTTATAAATATGTATAATTGGAAATACGATAATAATTACTTTTTAATTTACAGCTTAATTCGTCTTTCTCTTTGAATTACGATGTCGCCTCAAACACTTCTTTATTTAGGGGTTTTGCAGATTTGGGTTGTAAAATAGTCTGCTCCAAGATTTACTCCTCTTCAAAATAAAACCTCTTTGGAATTGCCGCGTTTATTCAACCTCCATAAGGTGACACAAGATTATTCATTGTCACCAGACTGGCTTCAAGCTTGACAGGATATTGAAGCTGTAATTTTCTCCCATTTCTTTGCAATGGTCATTGCCGACTTCGCAATTAGCGACGAGTAGAGGCGTTATTTCGACTACAAAGATAAAAGACCGTAAAGGACGGTGGAGGGATTGCTTTTAACGAATCAGATATTATTCATTCTGTGTTCTACAAAGGCCCAATGCAAATCCAGAGAAGGTGACTTACAGTTCATGTCACAAACAGAAGCTCTTACCAACTAATTCTACATATAACAGCCTAATCCTGATAATCATACGCCAAAGACCTATTGATGAAGAAGGGCATTGAGGAACAATCATACTCACAAGATCACAAGTGAGATACAGAAAATTTGAGAATCAACTAATTTCACACAATCAAACACTCAATTACTCACACTAAAATTTAAAATAGATAAGCGGAATATAACAAGTAATATCATACCATAATAATTGTCAATGTAGGCCATATATGCCTTATTAGACCCTTTGATAAAATTCCAAATAGTAATTTAGATAGGAAAACTATATGCAAACGATGGTATGCTTATTAATCCTTGGATTTAATATTGCAATTATACTCATTAATAGCATCAGTTTCAAATAAAAGCAGGACATAGTTTTAATGCTTCTCAATAACATAAAAACAAAAACTGGTATCACATCAGAAAGTAACAGACAGAAAATTCATCATAATAGCCATAAGAAGAAAAAAGGACATAGTATGGTTGAAAAAATATGTGTGAAAACTAAAAACAAGGATTTTTCTAGGATAAAGTATCAAAATATCATAAAAGATAATATATTAATAAAACTAAATTTTGATTAGTGACATTATTGTCTTCATTATTGTATGTATATTCGTAATTCATGTTTTTTTTTTTCGTATTTACTATGATTTCAAATTAATAGGAAAAATCCTAATACAAAAAAACTAACAATTGCATTTTTATTCTTATGTTTAAAACCGGGTTCCTCAGGAGGGAAGTTCTTAGAGGCAATACAATAGAAAAATTATGCAATTGACAGCTGTAAATTAACTAAAAAACGTTGGAGATGGTAATTTTTTTTATTCGACTAAATGATAGAACAGACTAAGAGAATGATTAAAATGAAAAATTTCTCGTTAATTATCATTAGTTAAGTAATTAGAGCTAGTTAAAAAGGATTTGATAAAGTAAATCACAAGCAAGGCCAGAAAACCATAAATCTGCATAAGAAAGATGTTATGTCAAAATACGTGCGTTAGTATGATGTTATATTCCATTCAGTATAGCGTATGATGAATAGTAAAGGGGGACAAGAGAAAGGAGTTGTTGAGGGATAAAAGAAAAATCAAGGCACTGGATGGGGAATTGGCCTCCAGGAGCGGAGGGGAAACCCAAAATTTGTCACTGGAATTTGGAGTATTCCGGCAGAGTAAGAGATGTACATGTGTGGGAGATCAAATTCTAGGGGGGAAAGATATCGCCTCCAAGAGTTGGAGGGATTGAAATCTTTGGCCCCAATTGACCCTTCATTCTCCTCCAGTCCTTTCCCCATTCCTTTCCCTTCTTCGCGCCTTATCTCTTGCCACATCAACACACACACACAATTGTATAATATATATATATATATATATATACCTCCTTTCTTTTTCTACCCTTTATATATAATACATTTAGTATATATATAATAGTTATAGCTATTATTAATATATATTATATATTACTGTACATATATATATACCATATTATATTATTATATATATAATATATATAACCACCCATATAAACCTCCACTTATATATATATATATTTTTCGATTCTTTTACTTTTATTTAATAACTAAATTTATTAACACCTTTTCCATAATTATTATATTTACTAATCATATTTGAGCGTAGGCCCCGCGTAATATTTTCAGTGGTAAAATTTGCGATATTTCGGTTATTTTACACCGCCGGATTTTTTTAAACCCGTTTTTTTTGTGAAAAGGGCCTTAGAGAAGCCAAGTGTTTTTCGTTTTTTTGGCCGTGAATATAAAACAAATAGTTTTATTTTTCACATTATCAGAAATCCGTAACTTAGTGCAAAAAGTTAATTAATAATTAATCAAAGTGAGGTAAAACCTTTGGACAAGGCAACAGGTCCAACCAGACCAAAGTTCCAACTTGACCACCCAACACTAAAGAAATTCAGTATGGTCACCAAAGCGTCACCAAAAGTGTCACCAAAGGTCATCAACAAAGACACCAAAAGGCGTCACCAAAACGGTTCAACCAGTCGGTTACACCCCCAAACGAGCGTCACCAAAGGCATCACCAAAGGAATAAACAACGAAAGGTCAAATTGCCCAAATTATTGAAATAACTATTCAATAAACTGTATTTTCGACACTTAAAAAAACACACACATCATATAGAAATTAATATTTCTTGACCTAAACAAAACAAACAGGAACCGCGATAAAATTGTAATTTCCCTTACGTCATCAGAAACAATTTTGAAAATTTTAATTTTACTGACCTGTAATATTTAAAAGTATTTCTATGGAGCAGCAGAAGTTATAAAAACAAGATATTACAACAAAATATATTGTTGGTATATAAATTGAATTCATTAAAACTTTAGAAAATATTTGATAGAAGAACTTTGAAGAATTTTTGAAGAGAACTTTGAAGAACTTGTCAAGAACAGTAGAACAAATAACATTGACCCAGAAGAACAAATAAGTTTGACCTTTAACATTCTACGAAACCCACACCACCACAAGCACCGACTTGGAAAAAGGGGATAGTTGTTTTTTAATTAATTTTTAATCACAGAGAATTAATATAAAATTAATTATTATATAGACCTTTGTTAGATGCTTTAATAATTTTTGAAAGGATGATCAATTATTGCCTGTTTGCACGTTTTGATTTCTTATCGCGACTGAACTTGAAGACAAAATTATTTTATTTTTGAATCTTAAAAAAAATTTTTAAATGTAAATTATTTTTCATCTTTTTAACAATAAAAATAAAGAAATATGAAGAAAATTATTTTTATTTTTAAATTTATTTTTCAAAATTTAAAGGAAAATTATTTTTCTATTTCTGTCTTGAACTTAGAATACTAAGTAGTGATTAAATTTTATTTTTAAATTAATAGTAATTAGCTTAGAAAAAAACTTAATTAATAATAAAATTGAATAAAATAGAATTTAATTATTTAATTTAAAATCTTAATAAACTCTTCTTGTTTGAGTCTAAAGAATAGAACTTACATATTTTTCTGGAACATAGAAGAATTTTTTTTGAAAAAATATTTTAAAAAGGTAGTTGAAGATTTTTGAAATGTTATGATGAAAGATATTTTTTTGAAAACTTAGTTTTTTTTTTATTTCATTTCAATTTATCTTTAGAAAACTTTGACAAAATATTTTTAGAGATCTTACTGTTTTTTTTAACTAAACATTATTGTTTATATGCACTACAATTAGCTGATAGATGTAACAATATTATGTTTGTTTTAGTTTTTGTAATTTCTCCTGAATCTTTCTAGCCTAATATTTCATATTTTCATATGAAATGAATGTTTATATGCACTACAATTATTCCTAATAGATTTACATCTATGAGTCTTTCTATATTTTCCTAGGACACAGTTTGACTGCACTAAATGGCAGTCTGGTCAAAAATACCGGGTGGAAGACTAGAACACGAACTCGAAGGGTTTATTATTAAGTTGACTATAGAAAATAGAAGGACTATAATGAAAGACACATAAAAATGATTTATCACATTATCCAGAAAGAATGATAATCTTTGAACCATTTACTCACACTAATTACCAGATATTATTAAAAATACATTTGTAGTGCCGGCAATAAGTATTTAAATGAACGATTGTCCTTACGTAAGAAAAAAGAAACAATGAACGATAATTTATGAGAAACAATATCAAAAAAATTTAATTTTTTACATTTTTAATCAAGAAATATAAAAACAGAACAGGAGACAAAGCCCAATGGTGTAGCAAAACCCACACAAAACTAATAGGGAAATAAATTATGGTACTTTGTCGCTATACTCTAATATAAAAGGACAATATATGAACCTCCTCTGAACAAAATTGATTACTAACTGTACGTTTAAAAAGCTATAAATAAAACAACCTAATTAATTAACGAATAAATAAGCAATTTCAAATTTATTTTGAAATTTGCTAGTTTGCAAAAACACTCAATTTTGTCGTCAAATGCTTTGACAAACAAAATACCAGGTAAAAGATTCAATTTTTAGATTAACACAAATAAATTACTCAAGGTTTGAGATAAAGCAATATTTACTTTTAAGTATCAAAGTTAATTTAAGTATTTTTAATACTTTCTATTAAATCACGATAATTTACATAAGGAAAAGGAGATTTTTTGATTGTCGTACACACCACAGGTAAATATTCAGCACTAATGAATAAGTTTGGTATAAGTGAAATTACGAATATTGAAATTCATTAAAAAAAGAACGTCAATTTTAAGGCACACGATTAAACACCATATTTTTAATAAATTCTACTTTTCTAGCTTTTTAAAATTGCATTTCAAATGACATACACATTCATTTTTCAAATTGCTGAATATATACCGTTATAAAAATCTCAACTGTTAGAGATTTAACAACATAATGTTGCAGAATGTTGAAATTTACGGAAAAACTACTGCTCCACTATATTAAGAGTTCTAAAATTATATTTTTGTTCTTAGGAACTTGGGTGTGTGTGACAGTATTTGACATATTTAAAAGTTTAAAATTTTTTTATTAAGAAACAGGCTCATATCACACCACTTAATTGAAATACTATTTGGATATTTATAAAACAATATTTTGAAATTTCCACATTGAAAAGACTCCTCAAGTTTGCTACAGAGAACCCACCCCTAAAACAAATCTTAATAAATTCCTCCTTTTCTGCTTTACTGAATATAGCATTTCAGCACTTAGAACACACATCTTAAGTATTTTCAAATGCTGAAGAATTATCCGTTAAAAACTCAATCTTTAAAGATTTACAAAATATATTTCACAATGTTGAAATTAGGAAAAAATCGTACTTTTAAGAGCTCTAAATTTGTAATGTGCAAATAAATTTATAGAGGGAAACTAAAAAAGCAAATCACTTGAGCTATTTTTCATAAACAGGCTTCAAAAAACTAATGAAAATATTTGGATAGTATAAAAACAAAGTATGTTAATTATCATTTAATTATACCAAACCATCCAGAGTTTAATGACCACCTAGAAATTACATATTGTCAATAAACCATCATACCTATTCTCCTCTCTTGAAACTGACGAGTTTCAAATGAAACATCTGTGCTCATTTATTTCAGAATTTGCTGGTAATAAATACCAGTATTAAAAAAACTCAATTATTTAAGATTTATACCAAGATAATTATTTCTTCTTAAGCTGTTATTTCTACTTTCTCCATAAGAGTTACTCTAAATCCTCCAATAATGTTGTAAGAATGTTGTATATAAGAAAAAGCGTAATTTTTAGGAGGTTTTATAAATATTTTATTAAAACAGGGTTTTCCACAAACAATGAAAATATTGCTGGTAGGTATATTAAAAGGTCATATAACAAATATGTATGAGAAGATATCATTAAATAAAAAACCATATTCTCTTTCATAGACACCAAAAACCAATTAATAAAATTTCTCTTTTAATGTCTTTTGATCGTATAATCTGAGATGAAGTATTCAATATACTGGGAAACTAACCACTTACTTTGTTGTCAATATGCTTTAAAATTCACGTTAAAAGACTGTTCAATTTATAAGAGTAAACTCCAAATAAACTTTTGTCAAAATGTATGAAGTTTTAAAGCGAAAAGAACTCATACATTTTAAGAGTTTCACAAATTTAAGTGAAAATTGTAAGGAAAAACATCAGTTATTTGATAAATCTTATAAAAAATTACTTTTTATACACTCTTAATGTTAACATGTATTTCAAATATCACCAATATTATCAATTCTGTTGGAGGTATATAACCCAAAAAAATATTAAATTTCATTAAAAAAAACGTCAAATTTTAAGACATCTAAAAACTATTAATTAAATTCACTTTTCAGTTATTTGAAACTGCATTTGTATGTGTATCAACATATTTTTTTCAAATGCTGATAAAACCGTTATACCGTTAAAAAAAACTCAATTTTTAGGATAACTTTAACCGAATAATTTCAAACTGCTATTGTAAACTTTAAAGAATGTTATATATTTCCGTCACTTCTTTTCAATGACAGTGTGTCTAAAATTTTGTAATGTTGAAAATTAGGAAAAGGCGTAATGTGTTTTAGAAAGGATCCTAAACACATTTATATATAGTTAAGACTTAATTACATGAAGTTTTTCTACAACAATCTTAAATTTGGTCCAGTGTTTTAACAAAGCAACATATATCTTGATAATTCTCCAACAACCTAAATGAATTCCCAAAATTAAGGCCTCTCAAATATTGAAAGTCTTGCTGAGTTAAAAATCGTATTTTTGAAACATGTATATATGTATATAAAAGAGTTTTCTCATCAACTAGATTTGAGATAATGGGTATGCAAATGTATATATAACCTTTCAAAAGACGTAAACTGTGAAAAGTTTTAATATATTTTATTTTATTAAAACATTTTTCAACAAGTAATGAAATATTTGGGTAATATAAAAACAAATATTAATGAGAGGTATCACTTAAAAACAACATCAACTTAAGTCACCTAAAACAATTAGATAAATTCTCTTTTCTGCTTTATGAAATTGCATTTCAAATGAAACACATTATTTTTATATCACAATGTGACTGAAAAATACCGGTTACAAAAACTACCAATTTTAAGACTAAATACCAGAATAAATTTATTTTTTTCAAAAGTACTTATAAAATATATAGATTTAAGAAAAATCCGACTTTTAAGAGTTCTAAATGTGTTATGTGAAAATTTTAGGAAATAATGCCGTAAATTTATAATAGAAATTAAAATTTTTTTATAATTAATATCATTTTATAAAAGAAACTTAATAATAGATATGCTCAAAATAAGAAATGACAAATAAGTTTGAAAACTAATCACAAAGAGTACATTGTTATCAAAATAATTTTTTGGAAAAAAATCGTACTTTGTGAAAGAGGTATCTTGAAACTCAGAGATCATAGAAGACTTAGAGAAAAGGTCTTAAAAGTTTGTTTACATAATCTGAAAATTATATGAACAAGCAGCGATTACATTTTAGAAGTTAAAATTTTTATTAAAACAGGTTATCACAAGTAATGAAATAGTTAGTAACTTAACAAAAGCAATAATTTAATAAATTCTATTTAAAAACATCAATTAAAGACACCTTATAACAATTAATTAAAGTGGTTCTGATACCTTTCAAAATTCACAATTTTACAAAGATGAGAAAGATTTAATTGTTTTCAAATGCTGAAATACCTTTAAATACTCAATTTTAAGAATTTTAACAAAAAATATATTTCAAATGTTTGAAATTTAGGAAAAATGCGTACTTAAAAGGAGTTTCTAAATTATAATTGGAAAATTTAAGAAAAAGCCGTAATTTTAAAAGTTAAAATTTTTATTAAAACAGGTTTTCAAACTTAATGAAATATTTTGGTATAAAAATAACATATATTGATTATTGATTAATGATGATAACCTCAATTTAATAAATAAGGAAGAAAAAACAAATTCTCTAATTGTTACTTTTACATATTTATGAAATATTAAATCACATTTATCTTTCCATTTTTCTCATTCAATCCCGTTAAAAAACTCAATTGTAAGAATAACACCAAATAATTTACAAATGTTGAAAGTTTAGGAGAAAAAAGTCGGTACTTTAAGAGTCTAGAGGATTAGTCTTGTATAGAGGTGAAAATTTAAGTAAAAAGCGTAATTTTTAAGGAGTTAAATTTTTTTATTAAAACAGGTTCACAACTAATAAAGTATTTGGTATATAAAAAAAAACATATATCTCGATATACTTGATAAGAAAAAACAACTGAAAATGTCAATTTAAGACATCTGAAACAAATAATAAATATAAATTCGCTTTTCTGTATTTGAAATTGCATTTCAATGAAACACATTATATTTCAAATGCTGAAAATTACGTCAAACTCAATTTTAAGATTTACAAATATAATTTCAAAATGTTGAAATTTAAGGAAAAATCGTACGTTTTAAGAGTTTCTTAAATTTGTAATGTGAAAAATTTAAGACAATAGCGTAATTTCCTAGGTTAAATTTATTTGCTATTAAAATAAAGGTTTTCAAAACTAATGAAAATTTAAATTTTGGGATATATAAAAACAAAATATTGAAATTATATCAACAAAATAAGGCTAATAATATTTACTAAAACTATAAAGTATAAAATCACTTCTACTGCTTTTGTGATATATTGCCATTTCAATGAAATAATCACACATAGTAATTATAATATCCTTTAAAATGGCTGAAAATATAACCGTTGAAAAACTCAATTTAAGATTTTAACCAAGTTAATTTCATATTTAAGTGAAGTTTGTGTTGAAATTATATAGAGAAAAAGTGCGTAGCATGTATTAAGAGTATACTACGTACAATTTCGATAATAGCTGAATCAATTTAATGAGAAAAAGCGTAATTATATATATTTAAAAACTTAAAATATTTTTTATAAAATGGCAAGTAAAGAGTTACGGGCGATTTTAAAGTAAAAAAAAAACAGGAATATAAGCGATGAATCTTGAAATTTCATTAAAAAAGACTCAATTTAATGACATTGCAAAAAACAAAATTAATAAAATCTAGTTTTTTACCTGTCTTCCACATTATATATCAATTAATCATTTCTTTAGTCTTTATGCTTGAAAAATCCGTTATATTTTCAAGATTAATTCATCTTCATTAAGGATAAATGTCATCTAAGTCGCATTCTTCAATGGTACTTGATCCACTTATCGCTAATAGCAATGCACAACGCGTTCGCCCATGATTCTTGACGCACTGGTCTCGTCTGTGATTTGATATTTCTGATCCATCTTCAATATTGTTGATATTAGAAAGAGTCGCTGTGTTTATCGCTATGACCTTGTACACGCTAGAATTATCTGTCCCGAGGCAGAACTATGCTCTGAATATAGTTTTTTTCTACATAGCAAATATTATATCCAAACTATATATGTTCCTATTGCAATTACTTGGCAGGGACTTGCAATATATACAAGCTTTGGGCGGAGATTTTCTTGCGTTTCTGAATCATTTAGAATGTTTTTGCGAGGAGAACGTATTTGATTGAATAAGTTTCTATATTCTACATGACAAATATTTTTTTTTTAACCGAATATAATGAATCCTGAGCGAAATTGAGCTAATAAAGGAGCGTGTTTGCTATTATCGGGGAAAAACTGTCGCTATACGTATCTCTTTTTGCTTGTTAACATGCTTTTTGTGAATGAAAAAAAGGACTCAGTAAACGTATTTGACGCATCAATTCGCGGCTGCTTATTAGTTTTCTTGTGCCTAGAAGAGCGGGAGAGCTATACGAACAGGACGGAGAACTCACGAGTACAGATACAGCTAATTTGTGTTGAGGGAAGATTAAGATTGCAATGTATATAGTGTTTTGGTGCGAACATGCTTGGTTCTATATAAAGTAAATATTAAAACGGCTCATTAACTCTTTATTACAACATAACTTCTTTGAAATTTTAATGGCAAAATTAAAAACAAATCTTTCTCGGCTGAAGTGGGATCCTCACTGTCTCCATTTCAGTAACATATATATGGATACTTAAACAAATCTTGTTACTCAATTTTACCCACCATTAAACATTAGTTGTATGGATTAGGATTTATTGTAGATGACCTTTTTGTCCCTCCCTCACAAAGACCATACCCTAATTGATGTGTCTAGAACTATATTAACTCTTTATCTTCAGATTCAAGTATAGCGAAAGAAATCTTCCAATAACTCTATCCCCTCTCATAACCTTAATACACATGAATAACAATTCACTTGCCAATTTACTATATAATTAGAAAACTGAACAATTTCGCACCAAACATACTACCATTGGCTTATCTAATATATCATTCGCCCAAAACCAAAATTAGCTTTTCTGTCACCTCTAATTCTCCGTGCCTATGCTCTCCCCTTCTTCTAGCCACAAGAAACTAATACATCCACAATACTTTCAAAACCTATTTTACCTCTGAGTGTTTTCATTTTCATTTGCTAGTTGTTTGCTTATATTCTCACGTTCTTTGATGAAATTCCAACACAATCCTAAAGTTATGTTACCAATCTCAAAATTACCATTAAGTATTCGCTAAAAACAATATACCAAAAATTTACCCTCATTCCATCAAATAACATCACCTTAAAAAACATTCTCGAACCCCCAAAACGAAAAGAAGAATTAGTAATATCCATTATATCTTATAATATATATACATTGCCATATTTGCAATAATACATATAGTGTGAAACCAATAGATTGCAAAGAAATGAAAATCAACATAAAGAGTGACCTGCCACAAGACATGCATAATTTCAGCTTTACCATATAGGCGTAACACAGGCCATCTCTAACTCAATATTAAACATATGCTAAGCATATAGAAATAGTCAATCACACGAACCCATGTCGCAAAATCATGTGAATCCCTTTTGCTTATTATAATAGTAACAATCTACAATCTTAAGCACCCATTGAGAAGGGAATTTTGAAATTACAAAATGAAATTCCGAAAACATCAAAATATTTCAACAACACCAGAAGAAAAAGGCAAACACAACTGAAACCTACTTGAAACTGAGAGATCAAGAGAGTAAATCCAGTCCCTAGCCTGAAGAGGTCTCCGTGTCGGGACGAAAATTAGCTTCTTTTAAAATTGTAATTTCATTAAAAAAAAAGTGTTTCAAACGATGTTTTAAATTTGTGTACATTAGTAACGAAAATAGAAGTTTCATTAATGCATAAATACTAAAAAAGAATCCAAGCTCCTCCTCAAATTGATAGATTATATATTTTATAATAATATAATAAATATAATATATATATATATATATATTATATAGTATATATTTAATATATAATATTATAAATAGTATATAATAATATAATTTATATATTATAATATATATAATAATATAGAATATATAAATATAAATAATAATTATATATATATAATTATATATATATATATATTATTAATTCGAACCAACAAATTAATTTTGAAAAAAGAAGATTCAAACTCCTTTGATCTTCGTGAAGATAAATAAATTACTTTTAAATAATAATATAATACAGTTAATATTTTAACAATTATATTTCTTTCCTTTTCCGAATTGCGTTTGATATATCAAGATTTCGAAAATTTTTTTATAGTTTATAAAACTTCGGAAAATTGTTAATTGCCTCATTTTTAATTTGAAATCATAGTAAAACATAAAAAAAATTGATTACTCTATTCGTGGTTCTCAAGCCTTTTCCACAATGCAATTTATGTAACAAAGGAGCTAATGGTATAATTAAAATATATTTTTTGTATTTGTTTGATTTACCCTCTATTATTTAGTGTAAATTACAGTTAGCCCGGTGAAAAACCCGGTTTTTTCCTGATCTTTTTGGCCGGGGCGCCGGGCCGGGCCGGGTCGCTAAAAATGGCCGGGCTGGCCAGTGCCCGCGGTGCCGGCCGGGCCGGGTGCCGGGCCGGGGGGCCGGGGCGGCCGGTGGTCCCTAACTCCATAGGGTCATTTGTCACTCTGACTCCAATTTACCCCCCCACTCGCTAAATTCACTTCTGTTATTAAATTATTTTTGTTTGGCCATTCCAGGAAGGGTAAGTTTTTCTTCTTTAGTTTAGGGGGTGTAGCCCCGTTGTCTTTAAATGTATATTAAAGGTAATTTGTCCAAAACATTTGTCTTCTGGAATACCTTACTGATATCATGTTCTTTAATTTTCTTTCTTTCTGGTGATTGCCAAAACGAGTCATTCCAACAAATTTAATGGAGAGAGGATCAAAAGTAGAAGGGGTAAATAAACTGGTAGAGAAGTTCATATCCTTTGTGTGGGTTACTTTATTTTGGATTTGCTTCCTGCTATTTACTTCATATTTGTTCATCTGTAGTCTTCGTTTCTGTTGTGGTCATGTTCTTCATCTTTATTAATATCTTCTATTTCATCCATGTTTCAACCATTGTCTTCTGTTGAGTTTTATTTTGTATTTATTATTTCCTTCAGGTCCTCCTGAAGCTCCATTAGGGTCAACTGTTCCGGCTATAGGCCCCCCCTTGAAACAGGTAGCAGAGAATGAGAAATAGTGTAGCAAATAAAAAGAATGGTTAAGAGTATTGGTTCAAGCATAGTCATGATCTCTTGTAATTGATCAATGTTTATTTTTTAAAAGTTTCTGAATTATTAAACAATCCTATTTATCGTGTCATTATTTAAATAATTTGAAGTTTCTGTTGTAAAATATTTCAAAGAAAATATTTAGAATTTGCATAAATTTTTTTCAAATATTTAAAAAATATTCAAACGTTTTGTAGGAGAGTTCCAATAATTTGGAAATGTTTCTAAAAAATATGTAAAGTTTTCTATTTAAACCAAAGAGAGAATTAATTCTGTTAAAATGTTCAATTGAATATTTTTTCTAAAGTTGTTTATTTTTTAATATTATTGTTTATTAGTTTGTTTTTAATTAATATTATTTGTTTTTTTTAACACTTAGTTTATATTTAATTTCAATTATTTACAAGAGTAACTAATAATACTGTCTATAGTTATTCAATAATTTAAAAAATTAAAGTTTAATCACTTTAGTTCAATATAAAAAAAAAATATATATTTCTATCATATATTGTTCCAAAAATAAATCAATCTTAATATTTAATTTTTAAATTTTGATTAATCAAGATAGTTGTCATATTTCTGTAAATGTTAAAGGTCAATTTATTTGTCAAAGGTGAACTGTTGTTCTTGATTGTTCTTATGTTCTTCAAAATTGTTCTATGTTTTCTAAATTGTTCTATATTTTTCTATCAAATATTTTCTGTGTCTGGGCATATCGAACAGCAAATTGACTTTCATATAATGTTTCTTGAATAATGAAAAACGTTTTTCTAAAAGTTTAATGTTAATAATTATCATGCTATTATTATTAGAAAAATGAGTTTTCAATTTTCTGGATCTAGATATAACTATTTGTGTTATTTTTAGGTCAAAGATCACAATTACTGTTGTCTTAGGTCAGTAGGATGGTTTTCTTAATTTTCTATGTCAATAATATAATTTTCTAATGTTCTAGATCAAAAATAACATAATTTTCTGTATTTTGGGTCACTTGACCTTTTTTGACCTTTTCTGACCTTTTGTGACCTTTTGACCTTTTTCTGACCTTTTGACATTTTCTGACCTTTTGACCTTTTTCTGACCTTTTGGTCTTTTTCTGACCTTTTGGTCCTTTTCTGACCTTTTGGTCTTAATGACCTTTTTTTCTGGGTGGTCTGGTCTGGTCTAAAAGGATTTTTCTCACTTTGAAAATTTCTAAAGTATATTTTTGTTAAATCACAAAATTTAAAAAAAAAAAAACACTTTTTTTTTTTAAAAAAAACACACGATTATTTTTAAAAATCACTGAAAAAAAGAACAAAAAACATTTTGGCGTTTTTGCCACACTAAAAAAAACGAAATATTCAAATTTTTACTCTTTTTAAGTTTTCTACGGGTAAAAGGTCATTTTCCGTTTGACCTTATATTTTTCCAAAAATTTTTACCTGTATGTATTCTACGGGCTACGACATGTATTATTAATTAGCAATTATAACGGAAAAGTAATTAGTACATGCATAAATTCAATAATCAAAAAGTATAAATATAAATAAATATATAATATAAATATATATATATCATATATATTATATATATATATATATATATATATATATATATATATATATAATATATATATATATATATATATATATATTATAATAATATTATATATATTATAATTATAGTATATATTATAATATATATTAACTTAAGTTCTGTTAAGTGAAGTTCGAGTGAACGTCTAAACCAGAAGGGGAAAAGAAGGATTTTACTCTCTGGGCCAAGTTCAAATCTCGTTCTTGTCCTTGTGAATGGCACTTCCTTTGTCAATGCCAATTTCCCCAAATTTAGTTTCATTTATAATCTCTTAGTTGCAATTCAAGTTGAAATGTTAAACAGTTTATTGTCGAAAGAGAAGATACAAAGCAATGTAAACAGGATATAAATGAAAGTTCTTCAAGATATTCTTGAAGTGCTTGCTCTAGAAATGCGTATCAAAGATAAGACTTATCTTTGCACCGCCTCCTTAAAATTTATGATCTTTCCTTATCTTGGAAGTTTGTCTTTCTTAAAACTCCTTAAATTGTTTTAACTCAGACCCAGGTCAAATATTCAGGAAAGGTCCGAAGGACTCAAGGATATGAATAAAAAAAATTTTTTTTTTTTTTTTCTTTTTAAACTTAATAAATTTTATATAGAGTGAGCAACATTGTGCATGAGTATATATATGTACAAATATTTATGTGTATATTTATTCATAGCGCCCAGTAGCAATTTGAAATTATGATGTAGACTGTGCGTTTCTCTATCAATTGCTCTGTTGTTCGCCCTTCAATTCTTTTCATTTTGGTTACCCTCTCTTTTTCCAATGGTTGAAAAAATTTTAAACACATCTCTGGTGATACTAGGATAGAAAGCTCTTCTTATACGCTTTTAATTAGCTTTTTTAAAAACCAATAACACTTGTTTTATTTAATATACCTAAAAACCCTCTTTGTGTGTGTTTAATATTGAACACTTATAAATTTCATCAAACAAGGCATATTAAGCATCTAACGATGAAATATGACATATACCCACTTGTTATAAACATTCCTATTTAGCTACCTCTTATTTTTCAGTGTATGTCTATTTTTTGTATAAAACATATATATATACTCAAAAATTCTCTTAACAAGAATTAAAGTTTAGATCCCTACATTTGCCTTCCTTTAGCTCTCCACAAGAATTAAATGTTAAAACCTGTATAATGGCTCTTAATCGGTCACTCTCAGTAATTGAGTAAATAATTTGGCTCTTGCGGTCTCAGAATGTCCGCACAGGATAGTATAAGCAATTCCTCTCCGTCTCCAATCTACGATATCTAGCATATAATCGTCATACAAACACACGATCTGGGAGATAACCAAAATGGAAGGCATTCGACTTTAATCGCCTGGAAAGCGAACAGTCTCGCGTTCGGATTATTACTGCCAGGGTCGAACACTGCTCGTTCATCAACAATGAACCTTGTGTCTAAGTAACACTCTGATAATTATATTCTTCTCTATTTCTCCTCTCAATCCCAATACACAGACAATCACAGTTACTAAACTGTGTCCAAAAATATATCCAAACACCTTATATATACAAAAAACAATAGGAAATATTATACAATTAAATAACTTTAAATAATAAATAGGTTAAAATATAATATAATTAATTACTAATTCATACAGCGGCAATAATATAATTTAATCAAATATAAAACAGTATCAATTCTAACAATATAGAGTAATTGCTTATATTAAACAAATACCAAAATTATTTCAAGAATATTACATATAACTCTATATTCACTTTCACTTAAAAATAAGATATCGATTACAAATATAATTATAATTAACATATAATTAAAATAAAATATCAATTATATATATCATTTCATTTAAACTTATGCACGCGTATTTGAAACATAAATATATTGAGCATTACAAAATAAACACAAACTAAATATTCAAACCTATTATTTTTATTAAAATATCTATTATTATTATATCTACTTATTATTATTATTACTTAATTGATTAATGTTACACTAATTACAAATCCTATCTATTATTATATTATTATTATTATATTATATTCAAAAAATATTCAACAATAAATATCTATACCCTTTGTCAAGGGAGATATGAGTGTACTTGTTTTGTTATCTCTATACATTATTGCCTGTTTCTTTATTTAATATTTATAAATTAAAAAAAAAGAAAAAAAACATATATAGTATTTGTATATATAATATACTATATAATATACTATATATATATATATAATATTATAATATATATTAATATATATATATATATAATATATATATATTGATCTATCAGTTGATATACTTGATATTATATTAATATATATATATATAATATATATATATTTAATAATATATATATTAAATTTCAACATTAATTTTTGAATACTTTTATTTCTACGGGGCTTTCAAAAATATATATAATATGTTTTCCTATTTTAAGAGCTCAATATCTCTGGTAGGCAAATTTTCCTAAGCAATGAAGATTCCCGAACGATGTGAATTTTCTTATGCTAGCCTTTTTAAAAGCTAGTCTTCAGGGAAGGTTTCCTCTCGTCCCCACTCATTTCTCTCTAACCCTAAAAAGTTTTCCACTCTCTTTCCCCCACTCAGTCCTCTCTCTCTTCTCTCTTCTGACTTGAAGTCTAAAATTGGATTTACAGAAACAAATCCAGATTTAAATCCATTTGGGAATTCCGGTTGGATTGGGAATTGGATTTTATTCCAAGATTTAGGAATTGTGTACTCACAAGGCTCTTTCGAAATCTTGGCTCAATTTTATGATCCAAAAGCTAAAAGAAGGTCAATTCAGGCCATAAAACGATATTAGAGAAAACTTTAGTAATGCAAATAAGTGTTGGCAAATATGAACCTACGCTTGAGAGAGTGTCATGCGAAGCAGAATTTGTTTTTGAAATTAATAGGGTTTATGTGGACGTTAAACTATGTTTGTATTTGATCTATTTATGAAGAAATCTAAATTCACAATATATATATTAATATATATATATAATATTATATATATATATATTTATATAAATAAATATATAATATAATATATATATATATATAATAATATATATATATATAATATTATATATAATTATATATATATATATATATATATATATATAATATTATAATAATATATATATATATTATATATATAGTTATATATATATAATATATATGATATATATACATAATATATATATAATATAATATTTATAATATATTTATATAATATATAAATATTAATATATATATAGTATATATATATATATAAATATATATATTATTATATATATATGTATTATATGATAATAATATATATATAATATATATATATATATAATATTAAAATATATATATATAATATATATAATAAATATATTTGTTTTCTTATTACATGCATATTGAGTAGTTGAATTTATATATATATATATATATATATATATATATATATATATATATATATATATATATATATTATATATATAAAATATAAATTAATTAATATATTATATATATATTATTAATATATATAATATATATATCTATATATATATATATATATATATATATATATTTGAAATCATGAGTAGAAATCTGGTGGAATACCATAGATGCATTGAATCCATTCTTAAGACAAAATAAAGTAGCAGAAAAGTCTATGATAGCAATAAACCCTTTGATTTATACAATGATTCTCAACTACATTTAATGACTTCAGATTATAATTTGTACTAACTGTGACAACAACACTCGGAAAATTTAAAACAAACAGCATTTCTTTAATCCCCTGCTTTGAGGGTGAAAACAGTTCAAGTTTAACAAGTAGTGAAACAGTAATTCAGTTGGAACCCTCAAGGCAGACTTGTCAAAATTAGGTATGTCGAAAGAGTATCGATATTGATATTTTTCATCAATAATAATGAAAATCTACCAATTATATTTTTCAACCGATGTATCGATAAATCGATACCTATTCTTTAGTATCGAGTCGAAGATATTTTTTATTTCTGTTCTATAAATTTTCAGCACTTCCTAAATAATGAAAACCCATTATTTTCAATCGAGTTGCAAAATGAATATTTTCAAAGAGTTTTCCTTCATTTTGATATAATATATAATATTTTATATTTAATTGAGTGTAGGGAGTAGAAAAAAATAAAATAGGCAAATTTAATAATATTGAAAAGCCTAACGTTTGTATACATTCTTAATTAATGTCTGTAAGTGAATTCTATCTTACTAAATTCTAATGTCAGAATGATATGTGCGAAAGGAGAGATAACAATGGTCGACATGGTTTTTGATGTTTTTATAAAAGCACCCAATTTTTTTTCTATTGTTGATTCCTAATCTGTAATGGGTTTTCTCCAACATGTATAGACTTTTCAGAAATCGAGTATGATTATTTCTAACATTTTATTAAAATTGTCTGTTATATATACATATATATAGTATATATATATATATATATATTATAAGATATTATAAAACACTTTTGTATATATTTATATATAAATATATATATATATAGTATATATAATTATATATATATAGTATTAATAGATATAATTGCTATCATATATCATGTTATATATTATAAACACGTTTGACATGTATTTTCTTGAAAAAAATGGAATATATATATATATTACATTGTCAAACGGGGTATCTTAGGCATTAGGTTTGTGGATATTTTCTCTTTTGTTTTAAAGCATTTTGTATATTTTTACTGTTTTCTTCAATATGCGTTTACGAAAGCGCAAAAATATTTTATTATTTATGTGGTAGTTTTGTTAGTATCAAACAAAGAAAAAGATATTACCAGTTTTGCTAAATAATGTTTACTCTGCTTATTTTCGGGTGAAAACTGGTGATCAAAACAAAATTGGGCCCCACATAAAATTTGAAGAAGTTGTGTTGAAGTATTAAAATATTGTAGCCATAGCAAGAAAAAATCAATGCCGTTTGAATCAATACGGAATTTGTAAATGGGGTGAAGCTATTTTAGCTAATTCTCGTAATATTGAACTATAAAGAAAACAAGATAGTTCTAAAGTTGCAAGCTAAATATTGCCCCGTAAATATAATAAAAGATAGTCTAATTTAATCAAATATATATTTTATAATATATATATATATATATATATATATATTATATATATATAATATATTATTATAATATATATATATATATATATTATATATTATATAATTATTATATTATATTATTATATATTTATCTGACTGTCCGTCGAGTGGACGATGGAAAACAGCTGAAGAAGAAATGAGTGTTCTAGGGTTATAAAAAGTTTCGACCAAGATGAGAACGAAGCTGGACCTACTGACAGGGCGAAAACCCTACTTAGAGATTCGTATGATTATTTAATTACATTATAATAAATATATATATATATAAGTATATATTATATATTATGGTATTATATTATATATATATATATATATGATATATATATATATACTATATATATATAATAATATATATATAGTGCCCCTCCTCGTCGAGATCCACGTCTCAACTTTCCTCTTCATCCGAACCCATTTCCAACACTAACTCCTAGTGCATAGAGATCAATTGTATTTAAAATACATCATCAAATATTTACAACTCACATGGCCGCTTTCCTCAATGGGATTTGTTCGGTTACCATCTAATTTCGAGAACTTGTTCAATCTATAAGCATATTTACACACCAAGTGTATATGTTGCAGAACTTTCGACTATTGCAATCGTTATTCTTTCAACCGACCGAATAAAATTCGCCGTTAACCTTCTATAATAAGAGTGACAATGGAGTTAGGAGGTGCCAGGAATATCTTATTCACAATTCGTTTCCCTATTCCCCAGTCCCTCTCCAAACAATACTTCCAGCAGTAGCAGCACGATATTCCATGCTTTGTCTAAAGACGTTAATTATCGCTCAATGCTAATTGCTCGATCAGTGAATTTACAAAGTCGACTTTACTGATCTTTTTAAGCAGCTACCTACTCCGGTTGTTATACTAAGAGACTCTCAACCTCGCCACCCCTATCGGGGCGCTCTGTCACTGTCCGTCTAAGTCAAGATCCTAATAGGTTCCCTAACCCCCCTTTTTCCAGGACGTGCTTAACACAGGACTCCCTACATATGAAGGTTTAGATAACCCCCTGACACACTTCTTCTTTTATTGAGAATTTGTCTTATGTAAATATTTTAGGCATCGCTTCATACCTGGCCCCGCTTTATTTATTTATTCGGCAGTGATCATTAGCCAATCATTACCCAAAGCTTTAAATGAGCTTGTACTAAGCCCAATGCAAAAACCTAACTCCAGTTGGCGTTTATGATATCGAGCGAAGGGTTGAGGTTCCTTTTTATCAGGCACTTATGCTATCCTGCTTTTCCTCCTTCAATAAACCGATTTTCCGATCTGTATTGATGATGCTTTTCACTTCTTCCAGCAAGTCGTCATCTCGTCAGCGTGAAGCTTTTCTTCCGGCAGTCTTCCTGTCAGGCAGGGCAGCCAATACCCCCTGGTTGTCCCAAAGAGTGCGCACAACAAACCGAAAAAAGAAGAAAACTCTACTGGGCATTACAAGAGACCGTACGACCTCACAAACATGAATATTTTTTCAAAGCATCCAGGAGATCTCGTGTGAATTTAAATCGAACAAATGCGCCAAACATAATTTTTTTTGAACTTTACAAATTACTTTGACTGTAAACTCTACAACTCCCTTCCTTTAGTAATGGGAAAGTTACACCAAAATATGTCGTCGCTCCCAACAACTCTCTCACTACTAGGTCCTCGTGGCCTGATTAACTGTAGACATACGATCCCGCTCGTGCTGCTGAAGCGGAATGCGTAGGTTATTATAATTTGTGCTAGCCACTCGAGTTCTGTCCGCTAACCTTAAGCTTTCAAAACAAAAGACAGCACTGCTAGAACTTTTCAAACCAGCGAAAAGGAAGTAATTAACATACAGGCCGGTCTTTTTAAAACGAACTTGCAAGAGTATATTTCAAACAACTGTCACATTGCGAATAGCAAAGACGGTCTCTGGTCCAGATATATTCGTTACATCATGCTACCGTCATAGTCCATTCCATTCGTCATCGAGCAAATTTTTGCTGGATATATAACAGAATCTGGATGCGTAATCTTCGTTTTCTAGGGAGATTTGGGCTTGGCACAGCTTTTTTAATTTTCTTATCCAACCTATAATAGTGATTTCGAGTTTTGGA
>JABUQX010013904.1:0-20000 GCA_015478945.1 Trachelipus rathkii
TTATATAATTATATATTATATTTAATTATATATATATCCTTTAAAGGTCTTTACTTACAAAAACAATGAAAATATTATAAAGTTTAAACAGATTCCAGTTCGGGATTATTAAAGTTTTCATTTCAAAGAACAAAAGTCTTGGCAGAATAAAACTGATAAACAAAATTTTAGTTCTATTTTAATTCTTTAACTTTATTTTCTATCAATTATTAATGTTCGCATGGCCTAGGGAGGTGTTGCCTAAAGGTTGAAATTGCAGTATAAGAAAGAATTGGTTTGTGTTATGAAGGGTGCTATTTTGAGAGAAAGGAACACTTTCGTAATGTTTCTTTGCAGTTCCGTCTTGAGAAATCTGGACTTCTTCATAATGTGCAAAATGTTTATAATATTTCTTATATTACAAAATTTTGCTTGTGGAATAATCTGTATCTCATCAAAAATTTGATATGTTCGATGATTAAAAAAACGCAACCAATTGCCATAATGCTCATTACGAGTTCACGGTATATAATTAATTCCAAACATATTAACATAACATGACTAAACGAAAATTGGATTAAGGGACTCCTCCACCGTGGACTGGTCTGAAAATCTAAATTGATAATTTCTTAGGGGCCATTACGTAAGATGCGGCTCAAAATTCCAGTTTTCTTTAATTAAATAAAAATTAGGAAAGAACTGAAATTAAAAATCAATATTGGCCGGGACTTCGCGCAAATTGTTCTTTGAAATAATCATTAAAAGATCGATACACGAATATTTTCAAGATTGGTTTCCAAAGAATTCGGCTCAAAGAATCGGTCACAAATTTTGCGATTCCGATTCCGAACTGTAAAAACCGATCTTCTTCGATTTTCAGATTGCGATTCCGTAATTCGTCCCTCATAATATATATATATACTATATATATATTATCATAAATATATATTAATATAATACATATTATATATATAATATATATATACAGATTATATGTATAAATTATATATATTATATATAATATATTAATTATATATATATATAATAATTTTAATATATATTATATATATAATATATATATTATTATATATATATATTAACTTATATTATATAAATATATATATATAATATATTATATATATATATATATATATATATAATATATATATATATAATATATATATAATCAATTAATTTATATAAATAATTTATATATATATATATATATATATATATGTATATATATATATATTATATATATATATATATTGTTTTGTATAAAAATGTGTTTATATTATTAATATATATATTATAATATTATAATTATATATATATTATATATATACTATTATATATATATTTATATATATTAATTTATATATATATATAATATTATAATATATTTATATATAACATATTTATATATATATATATATATATATATATATATTATATATATATATATATATATATATATATATATATCTAATTCATATTTATATATATTATATTTATATTATTATATATTATTATATTATAAATAATATACATATTATTATACCCCCTTGTCCTAATGTAAAAAATGGATTGGTTTCATTCAAAATAAAAAAAAAATATATTTTTAAAAGAGCTTTGCACATTTCAAAAATTTTATCATCGACAAAGTAGTATTTTTTATAGTTAAATTTTAAATAAAGTATTGAACTTCATTGGGGAAAATAACAATGGAAGACGCTCGTTCATTTAAAGATTGGAGTACTATAAAGGAATTTAAATCAAAAGTAGTATAATACAACTCAAAAGTGAAGAATACTGTTGAGATTAAAGAAATTCTCTATTCTTCAACAAGTTATATCATCACTTCTGAATCATACGATACTACATTATTAGAATATAAAAACACTCTAATACCAATCTAATGTGACCAAGTTTCTTCTGTTACTTTTTTCACTTAATGTATTCCAGATATTTTAAGTCCTGTAGATCTTAATAGTTTTTTGGTTATACTAAATTTTATTATTTGATGTAACTAATTTTATTTTGTTTTACTTTATTTGCTTATTTGTTTAATATTTATTTTAATTAATTTAAAAGTTAATTTATATATTATATATATATATATTATAATTATATATATATTTATTAATTATATAATTTATATATTTAATATTTATATTATATATATATATTATTATATATTTATATAACAGTAGCACCTGCAATAACGGCGTACTGCGCTTAACGGGCGTTTCGCATGACGGCGCTTCTAAATACTCAGAGTTGTGTGTAAAGAAACGGAACTCACGGACTAACAGACGCAATCTCCAAAACTGGCTTGCAAGGTATTGCGATTGCATGCGGTCAGTCATATTTTCGCTTTGTGTATTCTGGCATCTATCTCGCAAATTCCAACCTTCTTCTGTATAAAAACCAATTATTAGGTTAAACTTTGAAAGATCCGTAAAAAGTTAAAAGCTATTATAACAAAATTGCCGTTTACTGATATAGCAAGTTGTACTTCGAGGAAGAAGCAGGGCCTCTGAGACAGGTCTTTCATTGGTCATTTTCAAATAGGGCACATACGACTCCATTGAAGTCTGGGCCTGCCCATCAACTTCAGATTGTTACCAACTACATTCTATCACCGTCTGCAAGCAAAAAGCCGGTTGTTTGTAGGAACTAAGATGATGAAGATTCACCAACATCCATTGTACGGTCGGAAGAAAAAGATGGTGGCTCCTCAAAAATAAAAAATTTGTATTTAAAATTTTTATTTCTTTCTTTTTAATTGAAATATTAGTATGTCTAAAAAAATATATTTACAATGCAAACCCTGTGTAAATTTTCCCTTTCTATATATTGTTATAAAAGTTAATGTAAAAATTGCACATTTTAAATATTATAGTTAGTTACCATAAGTACGTAGTTTTGCTTGGCCAGGGGCCCTCGCGGTTTGCTTCAAATAAAGGCTTAATTCACTTACGGGCGTTTTTCAACTTAACGCGAGGGTTCCGCGTCCCAATTACGCCCGTTAATTGCGAGGTATACTGTATAAAATATTTATTATTATATAGTTATATATTATTTATATTATATTATATTTAATATATATATATATAGATTATTATATATTATATATATATTTATATATATATAGAGGGCAAAGCTGAAGGGATGTTCGACACAACCATACTTTTTCTTTCAAAACAGTTTTTCAGTCCAACGAATATCGGATAAATATATATATATATATATTACTATATATATATATTATATATATTAATATAAATTATATATTATAACATATATATAATATATATTAATATATATATATTATGTAGCGTGTCTACCTTATAAAATTTATCCTAACCTAATAAAAAGGCCGCACCTAGGTCTAACCTATGGGATTTATGACAATGCCCAATACTCTAACTTAAAAAGGCGTTTCTGAAATGTTTGTTTCACGAAAATATCTCGATTGAGGCAAGTGTGGGATTGGAATTAGAGAGATATTGAAGTGATTATTCAAAATTCTGTGAAGTTGTGAATTTTCTTCGACGTTAACGTTAAAAATATAAAGCTTTTTCGTAAGAATACACAACGGTTAAACCAACAATCCACCAGGATAACTAAAAATATTGTTTACAACTCTAATTTTTAACGCGAAACTTGAAAGACCTCATTAAACTTATAACTCACAATGGAGTGATCGCATTTAAAACACTATTATTTTCCGGCAAAATTAATTTTAAATATTGTAACAAAATTTGCTACAACGGAAACAAAGATAGTCTTCGGACAGGAGCTGCGGAGCGGCAAATTCTTTCAGGGGCTCCGGCTTCGGGCTTCCCATCAGTTTAAAAAATACCCCGACTCCGGTCCGGCTTCCGGCTCCGGCCTTCCGGCTTCCGGCTCCGCGCTCCGGCCTCCGGCTCCGGTCGGCTCAAATATTAAAATTACACAAGTCCGACTCGGCATCGGCTTCAACCCTGTAATGTTTTCCTTAATCCCACTTACATTATTGAAATCATTAATTACTGCTTATAACATTTTGATTGTATGATGAAATTAAAATGGTTTGATATGACACTGTTATTAATTTAGCAATTAAAAAACTTAGGAATATTTTGATAGAAAAATGATGGACTTTAAGAATACAAAAAAAAGAAATAATTAACTTTCTTCTTAAATTTTTTAATATAATTCCTCTTTGACCGATGAACCATTTCGTAAATATATTTTAATAAAAATTTTTTAAAAAAGCATAAACATTATAGTTTAGTCATCCTAATTTAAAATAATTCTCAGTGAACTATTGAACTGGCTGAATATATGTTAACATCATGTATTATTCAAAACAAATTTTTATTTAAATAATATATATATATTATATTTATATTTATATATTATAATTATATATATTTAATTATATATATTTATATTTAAACTTTAATATATATATTATTATAAGTATATTATATATATTTATATATATATATATATATATATATATATAAGTAGTTATAGTTCAATTTTATTTTTTTAGTTCATCCTCCTTCCTTATCATTTTGTTCAGTTGTTTGCTCATTTTCAAGGCACAAAAAATCAAAATTCCATTCCTTACAATGCTAGCAAGGGTATTTAAATCTAAATTTACATTCTTTTGTTGAATGTGAAAAAATAACCAACATTTTATATCAGCCTTTCATCTTTAATTATATCATGTGTTTCTATTCACATATTTAAAATTTGGGCACGTATAAATAGAATGGTCTGCTTTAAAATCAGGTCTACTACAAAGACTACAACTACTAAATTTTTTCTAAATTTTCACCTTCAACATTAACTGCATAATTAGCACTTACGTTTGTTGTTTGAGCATATTTTGAAGAGCTTACTTTTGACTGCAATTTACGTTTTTCTTCAAATCTTTTTGTTACTCCAGTGTATCTCTCGACCGCTGAAAAAACAACATTTCATTAATTTCTGTAAGAGATGGTTTATTTTTATTAGTTATTTGGATAAATTCATTTTGCAACGTTTCGTTCATTGCTCTCCAAAAGAAAAACTGCAATACTGTATCAATATTAAGGGGTGTTGATTTTTGCTCCAGGCGGAGCCTCATTTTACCCCAATCTTAAAATAGACACCATATTCTTAATTTTCAGCCGATTTTGATCAAATAAAGAGCAAACCGAAGCTTTTTCTGCTCTTCAAAACGTCGTTTAAGGGTGTTTTTTGTGTCTATATTCATTCCTTTTGTATTTTAATTTATTTGAAATTTCAAAAATATAGACAACTAAACAAAAACATGAGGAAGGAGGAAATACTAAGAAAAATAAAATTGAAGTAAACTAAGGGGTAATATGGTCCAATCAGGCCATTACGTCAAATTTGAGTTGGAGGTTGTATTTTTCCCACCTTTTACTTGCATTCTAAGAAGACGGGTGAATTATAAAATGCTTAAAGGATTCGGGATGCAAAAAGTCGATTTTGTGTTGGAATCAGTTTAATAGGCAGATAAATATAAAGTGTTTAAAAGGACATTTTCTTAGTTGTAAAAAGGATTTAATTACTAAAAGAATATAAAAACTAAATCAATAGGAATTAGAAATGAAATTTGAGAAATGTATAAAATTCGGGCGCAAATAGCAAAATCTTTTAATCTGGAACAAAAGTAAATAAATATAAATGAGACATAAATTACTTAACCCAGAATTTAATAACAGATGAAAAATGTTGGTGAAGGCTACTACCCTTGGCTCTGAGACGCTACCTTTTCTTTTCTCTTTTCTAGTATTCTATACAAAGCAATAAATTGCATTAGCTTTTCTTTTTTTTCTCCTTAACAAAACTTGGACTCAGAGATTTTTAAGGAATATTTGTACCGGTAGAAATGTATATATTCTTTCGCGTCTGTTTTTCAAAAAACAAGAAATTAAAAAGTTAATATAACCGCCTATATTTCAGTTTAATATATATAAAATAATAGTATTAAATTAAGATATTTATATTATATATTTATATTATATATTATATATTATTATATATTATTATAATATTATATATGTATATTATATATATATCTTATATATTACTATATATTTATTATTATATATATATATATATATAATATTAATATATATATTATACATATTATATATATATTATATAATATATGTATTATAATATATATATATATATTATAAATATATATATATATTAAAATATTTATATATAAATTATATATAATAATTTATATATAATATATTATATATATTGTATTATTATATAATATATATATAGATATATATTATATAATATATATATATATATTTTATATATATATAATAATATATATATATATATTTTATATATATAATATATATATATATATTATATTTAATTTATATATATATATATATATTATAATTAATAGAATATATATATTATAATATATATTTATATTATATTTATATTATATTATATATATTATATATATATATATACATATTATAATATTATTATATATTATTATTTATATATATTATATATATTATATATAAAATTATATCTATTATATATATATATATTATTTATTATATATATTTAATATATTTATATATATATATATATATGTATATATAATATATATATATTATAATATAGTATAATCAATATATATATATAAAATATTATTTAGAGAAATGAATTTTTCAATTTTATTATATATATTTATATGATTTATATATATTTTATTACAATTATATTTTTATATATATTTAATATATATTATATATTTTTATATATATATACATATATATATATAATATATATATTATAAGTATATTATATATATATATAATATATAATATTATATATAAATTATATATATAATAATAGATATATATATATATATTATATATATTAATTTATTATACATTATAGACAATAAAGTTTATTGAAATAACAAAAACAAAATGGTTAAGATAAGGAAATATCGTTAAACAAAATTTCTCGTTAATAATAAATACAATTAATATACCTACCAAATCATATAAATTACAGTGGTATAAAAGTTGTAATAATACACTACGTAATTTTAAATGTAAATATTATAAGAGTACAGAAGATTAGGGTGGAAAAGAATAAGATAATTACAGGTTAAAATAAGGTGAATGTGGAGAACATTAATTAAGTTATAAAGGGTTGTAAAAATAAGATAAAAATGGCAGGAAGAAGACGAGAAAGAAGCTTAAATGGGAGCAAAAGTTAAAAGGCAAATTTTTTAATTGCCATTTTCAAGTCATTTTAAAATTCATTCAAACTTTTTTCTTTCATCAAGACTTTCTTTTTTTTTTCCTTTTAATTTTTCTTCTTACTTATATCCTTTACAGAAAAGTCATTAATCATGACTTTTAAGTCTGCGGATTTATATTTGGTGGTCCATTTAATTACTCAACAAGAAAGAGCTTTTGTTCTTCTCTTGATTAAAGAGATGAAAAAAAATTTAAGTTATTAAGAATTAAATAAAGGCGTATATGTTAAAGGAGATAAAACTTTAAAATTTTGTTTTAAGGATGTTACGCAAGTAGTAAGAAAGGTACATCCTTATTCACATCATCAAAATTTGTGAAATAAATTCCCTCAAGAAACCCCACGAAAACCACCTATATTACATACACAAACCACACACACAGGACACATACACACATATAATATATATATTAATAATATATTATTATTTATTATAATATTATTAATTATATATAATATTATATTATATATATATATATATATTTTTTAATTATATATATTATAATTTAAATAATTTAAATTTTTTTTTTAATATATTATATATATATATATATTATTATTATATATAGATTATATATAGATATATATATATATATATATATATTTATATTATATATATATATATGTATTAATTATATATATATTATTATTATTATTAATATTATATATTATTATAATATATATTATGTCTCTCTCTCTTCTCTCTCTCTCTCATATATATATATATATATTATATACTATTATATATATATAAATAATATATATATATATATATATATTATATATATTTATATATATGTGTGTGTGTAGTGTGTGTAGTGATTTTCCTCATCATATTCATCATCCATATATATATTATAAAATTATATAATATATATTCAACTTTTTCAAACAGGCCATTAAAATTTGTGAAATAAAATTGTTCCCTCAAAACCCCCACGAACCACCTATTACATACACAACACACACACAACAACATACACAACACAATATATTATTATATATTATTATATATAATATATATTATTATAATATAATATATATATATTATATATATATATATATATATATATAATATTATATATTATATATATGTATATATATAATATTATATATATATATATATATATTATGTCTCTCTCGTCTTAAAGCAATGATATATTTATATTTATATATATATAATATATAATATATTTATATATATATTATATTATATATATACTCTATATATATATATATATATTATATATTAGTTGTGTGGGTTGTGTGTGTATTTCCTTTCATCATTCATCTCAATTTATATATAAATATACATATAAATTAAATATATAATATATATATATCATATATTATTATATATATATATTAAATTCATTATAATATATATAATTAATAATGATTAATATTATATTATTAATTAATATATTTAAATTATTATTATATATTATTATAATAATATATAATTTTATATTTTTATTTATTTAAATATAAATTTAATATATATATTATAGTATAAATATATTATAATATTATATATATATATTTTAATAATATATATATTATTATTATATATATATAATAGTGAACATTAATAAATATGCAGTTGGTAGGTGTTCTGTGAGTATATAAAGATATGAGGATAATAATGACTCTATAGAGTTTATCATAATTTCAGGAATTATATTAAAAGCTATAATAGTATGATATTATTTAGTCATAAGAGTTGTCTTTATGTGGAAGAATTAAGCTCAGTTTGCCTTCGAGTACAGAGAGGGAAAGGGGAAAAACCAATTAGTATAATGCCAAAAGGAATGATGAAGTGAACAGAAGATAGTGCTAATTTATAGAACAAGATCTTTAGTGTCACGGAATAGATTGAACTCGAAGATGAAAAATAATGCGTGATTTTTTTATTAGGATATGAATTCCTTTGCTTGGTCCTATGAAGAACAATAGACGGGAACAAAGACAGTTGGTTAGTAGTTAGTTGAAAAAAAAAGTGAGTATAATAAGAGATATAAAATATATTAATATTATTAATTAATAATAATAAGAATATAATAATAATATAAATAGTAGAGGGAATAGGGAGCCAAGACAAGGCAAGGAGTAGCAGGTAGTTAAAGGGAGGGTAAATACAGTAAGGACGAACACCGAACTAACCTACCGAACCACACCCGAACCTTAACAAACGAACCGAGAACCGACGATAACCAAGGCTACGACCAACTACCATAGGGAATGAAATATAGAGATTAAGGTATAGATAAAGTTAGATGGAGAATTAGAGAAGAAGAGAGAAAACAGGTAAACGGGACGGAAAAGAGGAATGAAACAGGGGAACGATATGTAGGCTCATCATAGTTAGAAAAGCGGGGTGGGCAACGTAATGGTATATATAAGAGTACAATGAAGGTAACGTAGGCTCCTATGAGTAGTGGGTTAATATAAGATAAATAATAATCAAGTTGGTCCCAGGTGTCCATAAGGGTGAACTGATAAGAGTGCTTAGTGAACCTGGGTGAGGGGGTGAAATGGGTAATATATATTAATAATATAATCTAGTTTAAGTACAAGAAAAATAGGAAAGTCATCTTAAATAACAATAATAATAAAATAAGAAGCAAAATAATAATTAATTATACACCTAAGAATTAATAACGAGTAATAAAAAATTCAAGATATGTAATATTAAATAAGATCAATTATTACTTATTATATCTTTCTTGTTAAATCATATGCGGTCAAGAATAATATAAATTATTTCCTATTTTTCTATTTCTATTATTATTACAGCTAATAATTTACAATTTAAACTTATATTCTTATTTTTCTTTTACCTAATACAATATTTTACTCATATGATATAGAATATAATCTAAAGTATATATTACATTTTACGTGTATGTATTTATTCATATCATTAATTTTCCATATCCAGCTTCTGCTAATTATCTCAATCAGAAGTTAAATTATATCATTTATATATTCCCCAGTATTTATTTATATATTATATAATATATTATATATACTTATATATAAATATAATTATTATATTATTAATATAATAATATTTTATATATATAATAGCATATATATACATATAATTATTATATATATAATATATGTTAATAATTAAATTATTATTATATTATATTATTATATATATATATATATTATTTATATAGTTAATATTTATATTAATTATATATTATATATATCTTGTATTTCTTAACTAACAGTTTTAGTTAATTATTAATTATATATATTATAATATATTAATAAAAATATTAATTTAATATCTATATATTATTTATAGTAAATTTGGTTAAGTAATTTATATTATATAAATATTAATAAAATATATATTATATATTTAATATATATATTATTAATAATTAATTATATATTAATATATATTTATATTTATATGCATCATTACTTTCCATGTCATATTGATATGATATTTAATGGGTATTTCTTCGTAATATTAGTTTTGCTTGCTCTTTGATAAAATAATGTTTCTTTGGCTTATATTTATAATATATATATATTAATTTATATATTATTATATATTGTTATATTAAAAATCTATATTATCTATATAATATTTATAAACTTAAGATGTCTCATAAGCTTAATATTATTAATAAATAATATTAAAACCATAATTAATAATAATTATATATTATACTATATTATAATTTAATTAAATATAAATTATAATATAACTATTATTAATATATGTATAAATTATTATATTATATAATATTATCATATATAATAATTATTTATATTATTATATAAATATATTATTTATATATATTAATTTAAATATATATATTAATATTTTATATTTAATATTATAAATCGATTATTTATATAATTCATGTGTGTATTATTTTAATTATAGAATATATGTAATTTACTACGCAACTGGTATTTTCAGCAATTACCTTGTATTAACATTAATTACATAAAAATAGATTATTATATATTTTAATATTTATAATGAATTTTAGTCGCTCGACATTTACCCATACCGGATAGTTGACGTTTATAAATGTTAGGTTTTCAAAAACGAAGTAAATTTTATTTATATACTAAGGTTGAGTAGTTATAATGATAGATGAATGCAATAATAAGCATTAACTCAATCACTTTTGATGAGTAATTTAAATGGAACACTAAATATAATAACTCAATAATAAATAATTAAAATATCGGCCAATAAGAAAATATATTTAAAAATATAGATTACTAATGAAATTATGTAATTTGAATAGACGCACCCACATTATAACAAACAAGTATTAAAGTGTAAGTAAATATATATTAAAGATAAATATGAAATAGAATAATTTAATTATTTATATAAATAGAATAAAATAATATAATAAAATTAAAAGTAAAAATAAGTAATAAATAAATAATAATAATAGTTATAATACAATAAATAATATAATAATGGAATAATAAATAATAATTGAAATAAAACGAATAAAAATAATAATAAATAATTATTAATAATTAATAAAAATTAGATAAGTAATAATAATTTAATGAGAATAATATATAAATAGTAATTTTATAAATACCATAAATACCCATAATAATGATAATATAAAGAAATAATAAATTTAAATTTAGGTGAATAGCTCATATATTAAATAATAAAATTAAAATATTAATAATTTTAATAATTTATATAAATAATTATATAGTGGACAAATTTAAATAAGCCTTTATCAGATAATTATACTTAATCTATGTGCCGATTAATAAAATACTATACAACATTAATTTATATCTATCCTATACTTCATTAAAAGATCATATATATAATAATAATTAAATACTATAAAACTATTATAATAATATATCATCCAATATATATTAAATAAATAATATTATAAATAAATTTATTATTATTAGTTACTTTATTTTTACAGTAATTATCTTCATTATCAGTATAATATAACTTTCTTTTCTATATATTATTATTTTATCTATGTATTATTCTATTATATAATATACCTATGGTATGAATATGTTCTTTAATTAATATACTTTATATTATTGATCTCTGAATTAATTCTATACATTGTGACCATTAATAATATTATGAAGATATTATTTAATATAATATACTATTATATAGATATTAAAATATATATATATATATATAATAATATTTATAGTTTAATATATTATATCAAATTAGGTAATATAAAAGGAGCAATTGCTACTAGCCGCAATTGATATAATATTATTATAGATACTAATTATGAATTTACACTGAAATAGGGAGGAATTTAGCTTTGCCGCACTGATGTTACGTATGTTAAATACCGTAATTTTGTTTATGAATTTTTACTTATATATTTATTAATATTATATATAGTAACAGTATTTTAAGTATATATAATAATAAATATAATAATATAATTATTTAAATAATAAAGTATGATATATATATATATATATTATATATAATAATATATATATTTTTATATATAGTATTAATTATAATATTATATATATATACATTACTATATATTATTATATATGTATATAAAAAAATATAGTATTATATATATAAATATATATTATATTACTATTATATAATAATATATAATTATATATATATAATTATATTACTAAATTAATATTGGTCTCCAAACTAAAGTATAGCATTACTAACCGCATAATCATATCTCGAAAACTAATATAGGTACAAGAAAACTAATTGAAAAAATATATGGAATCAGCGTGTAAAGCTTATTATATGTAACTGAGAATTATTGAAAAAAAACTTTATTTTTTTTTATTAATATCTTACTAAAATCTAACTGATAGGTACAAGAAACTAATAACATATATGTGAGATTATACAGCATGCATTTAAATATTTGTATGTATAAAAAAATTAGGATTAATAATAAAAAATTTAGCTAATAAATATTAAAATTTCTAAATGAATTTAATTTTTATTATAGGGGGCTTATCGTAGCAGATAGGATTTAGGGACAGATGAGGGGGGGACGAAGTTCACCCCCCCGTACGTATCCCCGGGGAGGTTACGATGAAGATGACCCCGACTTGTGCTTTAATCATACTTTTTGACTGTTTTTACCCATTATTTTTTTTAATACAAAATATTTCATACTCGCATTGATTATAAATTAATGTTATCAGTTTTTCTATTATTTAAATTGAATAAACACCTTCATTAGCTTTTACGATATTATAAAAAAAATAAAAAATAAAAAGTATAATTTCTTTATTTTTGATAAATTTATCCATATGAGTTTTCATATTTTAGCAGATTCCCGACATATTAATGTTATTCAGTTTTCTTATATTGTATCCTTATTCTATTTAGTTTTCAAAGATTTAATGATTTTGAGTACTATGAGTAACTTCTTTTATCATAGTATTATTTTACCTATATAAACATTAATATAATAATTATAAATATTATATATTATATATAAATATATTATTATTATTAAATATATTTTATATTAAATTATATTATATAATTATATATTAAATTATATATTTATTTATAAATATATATTATATATATAATATATACATTATATATATATTATATATATATTATAGTTATATATTATATATATATTATATACTGTAATTAATTATATATTATATATATATTATATTATATTAATATATTTTAATATCAATGTACTAATATGCATAACATAAAGTGCATATATGTTTTTTATTATATTATAGTAATTTATATATATATTTAATTAATATTATATAATATTATATATTAATATATATTATATATATTATACTAATATAGTTAATTATATATATACTTATTTTAATAATATATATATATTATATATATATTGTATATATATATATAAAGTATATATATATATATATATATATATATATATATATATATTAATATATAAATTATAATAATAAATATATTAATATAAATATATATATATATAATAAAAATACTGAATTTAAATTAACTATTAATAACCTTATTAATTTCCTTTATTATAGTGAAAGCATGATAATAACTAGCCGAATATAAGGTAAATTGATAATTCTTATACGCTATATAAAAAATTATATAATATTATACTTTTTTATTAAACTTTGAATTTCCTAGGGTTTAATTATAGTAAAGTAGTAAGATAAAAAGAGATATAATAAATAGACCTTAAAATGCCCATATTTATATTGACTTTAGTATATTAATATATATAGAAAAGATAAGAGTGAAAAATTTATATATTTTCTTTATAAAATACATATATATAGTTATATATATATATACACTGATAATAATAGTAATAATAAGTAATAATAAGTAATTACTAATTTTTATTATTATAATTATTTATATATATTGTAATATATATATTTTCCATTCATGTTCATTTTAATAATAATTATTACTGTGTAGTGAGTATATGTATATTAATATTTAATAAATATTTATTAGTGCCTTTCTTTTATGATATTATAATTATATATGATATTTAAGTTATTAGCTTTTCCATTTTATTAAGATTAATAATAAAAATAGATATCTATTATTTCTATATTATGCCAAAGTTAAACGAAAATCTAGATTGGCATACTATCCCTCCGCCCGCACATCCGCCGATAGATAACGCTTTTAACGGTTTCGTAAGATTTAAATATCTTTATTATCTCTTTTTTATAGGGAAGAGTATTGTAAACGACTATGAAGACGACGTGTTGCGGACACTATAAATGCACCTTTTAGGATGCTAAAAAAATTTAAAAAATAATTTTTATTCGTAGACACACAAGAGTATCCAATATTTTAACATTATTATATATACCTTATAAAAATTGTAATCATAATAAACCGGAAATGAAAGGTATTTAACTCCATTTGGTGAGATATACTACTTTATTAAATATAGTTGGTAAATAAAAACATAAAAAAGATTTAATTCGGGTTTTGGAGAAAAAAAATAAAAAGTAAATGAAGCATATAATATTATAAATAATATATAAAATTATTTATAAATATAATATATATATGTGGTGATTTATTATATATACCTATTATTATTATTATAGATTAATTATATATATTATATATATATATATATATATATATATTATATATATATATTATATATATTATATTTTTAAGGTATTATATTTTATATTAAATTATAAATAATATTAAAAATACTAATATATTTTTTATATTTTACAATATATCTATAATTTAAAACTAAAATTCTGATTTATTTTCGCTACTGACTTACGAATACTGTCTAATCTGTATTAGATATTTATACCAGCTCAATATATACGAAATTTAGATATCGCATCCATGTGTTTGTATATAGGTTAGAAATTTAATTACAATCAACTATATTATTCCATTAATGGTTAGATGACTATTTGGCTATATAGTCTAATAAAATCATATGGACCTCCGTTCATGTCAGTTAATAATGGTTTTTATGCCGAATTTTAGAGGTTTTAATTATCAAACATAGACGTTAGGTTATGGATGTATAGTATCGTCTGATCCATATAGGTTAGTCTCGGTTCAGGACCCTAATACGGTTACAGAGTTTAAAAATAAGTTTTGTTAAGTACACACAGTAAATCATCTGTATACTTAGCTTATCTTATCGTAAAAATGAACTACTAGCAGGGATCTAAACGCATATTAGGACTTAACCTTTATTTAGATCGACTTGGAGATGGCTCCGTTAAAAGCGCTTGACCTAACCTAGATGTAAGTCTAGCTTTGTATGATCCGGTAATTACAAGGTTATATACCAGTAACCTTAATATGGTAATACTGCGTGTACGTTTCTCGCGTTAGGGTTAAACTAGATTATCCTAAAGAATCTATATTTTGATAGAATTTGGAACTTTTTGATGCGTCCCCCCTCAAAATAAAATTACTTTTTTATTATATATTATTAATTAAATATATAAATAATAGATATAATTACATTATAATATATATATATTATTGATTTTCATCAATGAGAAATCCCTGACATCAATTTAAATAAATATTTATCCATAATATTATATTATTATATAATAATAGACTATATATTATAATACTCACTTATTATATATATATATATTATATAATATATATACTTAAATATTATAATTTATTATATATTAATTTTATATATATATAATTATATATATAATATATAAATTATATATATATTATATATATATATATTATTATTATATTATATAAATATATATTAATATATATAATATATATATATTAAGTATTATAATAAATATATATATATTATATTAATATATATTAAATATATTAATTCCATTTATCTCTTACTCTTCATTCCTTAAAACTACCTAACACCCCATACTGTGCTTATGTCCCCGTTGCTTATTTTGTTCTTTTCCCAAAGTTAACCCAATAGGTATTATCATACTAAGTAAAATTTATCACCAATTGATCCTCCCTAAACTTCCCCAATAAGATAACAAAAGGACTATGCATCACCACAAGCAAAGATTCTAATTAACTGTTCTTATCGGAGCAGAACCACAAATTTTCCTTACACTAGATACCTACATCGAGTTCTAAAGAAGAACATTTTATCCTATGTCTTATCACTCAACGTAAGGAATTTTTTAAACCAATAGAAATGTCGGGGTTGGACTTGTGACTCCCCTAAAATTAGAAGTTTAATAGGGAAAAAAATCTTCATTAGGGTAAAAAATCTACCACACTAGTTTACTTTTCAATTATTACTTTTTTTTTTTACTTCAATGTAAAAGGAAACAAATCCATATCTTAAACGTCTCACCAAAACCTTGTTCTTCCTTGTTCCCCCTTTACTGTTTTTCCATCTCAAGGTTCTTATGAAACCACCTAAATGGTTGTCCGAAGAAAGTTTTGGCCTTTTTCGGATTACAATAAAATTTCCCTGATTGAAATAAATTAAAAAAAAAAAAAAAGGAACTTACTATTACACTCACTAACAAAAAACCCCTCCTTAAATTTTTCCGCTGATTCCAAATACATAAAACTCTTTGTATTTTACTGTCATTGCCTCAACTGCTGTACTTGCCGTTCTCGAGTTACTTATGATAAGTCTCAAAGTCTTTTTAGACACTCTTGACCATTCATATATATCGAATAAATTATTATATTAAAGACTAATATTCTGAGTACTATATATATTTTCCCATTATATCATACTACTATATATATATTACTTTTATAATATACCACTATATATTCCATATTATAATCCATCATATTATATGGTATCCTAGTTATATATCATTAATATATATTAATATTTATATATAATTATATACATATATATTATATAATTATATATATATTATATATATTTATATATATTTTTTTTCTTATATATTTTATATTTATAAATTTAATAATGATAAATTTAATATAATTTAATATAATATATATTCTTATATTTTTGTATATATATAACCTTAAATAATTATTAAAATATAAAATATCATTGAATAAATATTTAGTTCTTATAATTGATTTATTAACTAATAAAAATATTATTTTCTTTGGGCATTAATAAGGAATCATAAGTCACCAAAGTGATTCATAAAGGTTTTTCAGTATTTGGCAAATACCATGAATAACTGGAAAAAAATATCGATATATATATGTGTAAGTCATCATTATAGTGAAAAATTGCGCTATATATAATTTATTATATTAATATATATAATAATATATATATATATATATAATTATATATATATAATATATATATATAAGTAATTTTATATATATATATTATTATTAATATATTATTTAATATTATTATATATTAATTATATATATATATTATATATTTATTAATTTTTACTATATGTACATTAATTTATCTATTTACGTACAAACTTTTCACTTTTAAAAGTAACTTAGTCACTAGTAAATATTTGAACATTGAGGAACGTAAGCGATGGACTAACGTAATTTCTCTATCCTTCTCGAACTATGTATTTCAAGCGCTTTAAATAGAGCTAAGTGAGTGTTGACAATAAAAAGTTTGTTTTTTTTATTTTAAATACTAAATAAGGTAATTACCCATAAGATTTAACGCCAAGTGGAAAGATGATCAGTATAGGATCTCTTCTTACGGCTCTATACCGTCTGGACTCGTAAAGCTCCAACATATAATAAAAATAAATTAAAAAATAAATAATAATAACTAAATCAAAAATAATTTTATTAATAAAATTTAAACATGCATATGTAATATGCAAACATGTGGCAACTAATTTTCTCTTCTTCTATATGGAGTATTTTTTGATTGCTGCATATACGAGGGCATTGTCATACCAAGTTTGGATTAGGTAGTCACGCATTTAAGTTTCAGTCGATATTTCGATTATCTCATGTTATTTTTATGTTAAACATCTCTCTTCAAAGTTGAAAAAGTGCTATATAATATTATATTATTAATATTAATATAATATCTCATTAAAGGTAAATTATATTCTGTTAAATTAAAGGCATATATATATTATATATTCATTGAAGTATACTTAACACCTATAAGTAATAGACATAATAGTATATATATATATATTATAATGAGTTGGTTTATAAACCAAGTAAAACCTATATATAGATTATTATATAGTATATTTACTATATATATATATTCCTCCAAAACCTTGATATTGAATATTAGTTTTATATAACTTTTCGCTTAGCAGTTAATATTATTAATTTTTCTTACCATCGTTTGTTATTGGTTGCTATCTTGCGTAAATAAATACTAATCGATTATCGAAAGAAATAAATTATAATATCGAATAATCAGAAAAATATTTCAAGACTTATGTGATCTCCTTCCTATCTCTCATACACTTTCACCGTAACGATGTGACCATGTTCCTTACCATTTCATGTTCTTGGTTTATGATTTTTCTTATTTCAGTGTTTATTTTCGATATATATTCTACTTTTTGAATACTAGCTAAACATATAATGTAGGAGATTCAGTGTGAAAAAAAAACATAAAATAATAGGTTAGATTACCAATATGTCGTCCACATTAAGTGTTTCTTTATGGTGATTACTCAATAAGTTGAGCCAGGATATATTTTATTATTGAACTAACAACAGAACTCCACAATGGTTTATACCCTGTAAAAGATTTAATTAATTTTTCGACAGCTGCCCTCGCGGTACTATCTATCCTGCGTGGTCTATACTTCTTTTTATTTACAAGCCTGTAGTCTGTCCATTATCCCTAATAACACTAATACCAATGTTTCCATGGATGACTCATTTCCTGTATAAAAAAGGCGCTAACCATGTACTGGAATCGATGTTATCGATAAAACTTAAGGACCCAAACATGAAATATAGAATTTGTAATTCGTATACAATCTGGATAATCAGTATTTTTAACGATACACTTTACTCATTATTATTTCATTGAAATTCGAGCGTCTATAAAGTTTATCATTTAACTTCATGTGTATCTCAGTTTACTAAGAGTATGTAGTCATATTAATTGTTAATATGATAAAGTACGTATTAGACTCATACTGGTTATAATAGATATATATATATAATATATATATATATAATATTATATATCTATATATAATATAATATATATATATATATATATATATAT
>JABUQX010013904.1:25000-27500 GCA_015478945.1 Trachelipus rathkii
ATGTTAGCACTCCATTAACTTTGTAAAAATTTTAATTCATGTTCGTACTTATGCTAAGATTTTGGTAAAAAGTTTTAAAAAGTGAAAATAAATATAAACTCGTCCTTTTGTGATACTCTTCAGTCAGATACAGAGTCAGATAAAATTAACAACAAGAATCAGAAGAAATAAATTCACTCATTAAGAATCAGAAGAAAATCTCCCGGCAAGAGAGTATAAATTACAAGAAAGGGCTGCGACTTGGAATTCGATCACAAATCTTTTGCTAAACTAAAGTCAGAGCGCAATTAGTGGAAAACGCGCGAAAAGGACTGTGACTACCAATTCGCCTACGAAGAGAAAGTATCTCAACAGAAGGGACTTTTGTTACTTTATACTTTCATTGCCATTTTACGTAGTTGAATAAAAACCATCAACTCAAATATGAGATTTTTTTAAAAATTACCATCCTCATTATATAGGGTGCTTGCTCTTAAAATAAACCACCAATCTAGCGCAAGTGCTACCCTATATAATTGGTGAACCCGGGAAAAGAACACCCAGACTTCAATCAACGCCTTCTAAAATCAAACAAAATGAAAAAAAGAAAAAACTACGAAGTACACAAAATCACCAATCAGAAAACTTCCGAGAATATGCGCACTCAAGCCAAACGGAACATTATCCAATACGAACTTTCAATTTTACTTTTCTAATAATTTTGATTATGGTCTTCCCTTGTCAACAACTATAAGCAGATCGAGGATTCCACGCGCTAGAATAGCAAACTTCTTTTCGGCATGGATCTTCTTTCATCATTCAATTTGGATTAATGGGCAAGAAATTCATTTTTGGATTCCACTACGAAACTCTGATTTCCTTTTCAATTCTAAATGTTTCTGTGACCTCTCCCTTTTATGTATAAAGAAATTTTTCAAATACAAGGGACCTAAATTTTCAAAGCAACTTACGATTCTACATCATATAACTTCCTTTACCGGTAATGGATTTCTTTCAATCATTAAGTTTGGGATTATGGGCAGAAATTCATTTTTGATTTCCACTACGAACTTTGATTCTTTTCTCGAATATTTAAATGAGTTCTGTGACCTCTCCTTTTTATGTATGAAGAAATTTTTCAAATAAGGACCTAAATTTCAAGCAACGTCGTCTCTATATATATATAGTCAAGGCAATGTTTCTCTCGTAACTACAGCTTTGAAAAACTATTTTACGTGCGCATTGATCAAACCATGGATACATTAAAAACGCCTTATACTGGACCTTTCACTTGGATTCAACGGTTCGATCGATAGTGGCCTATTTAACTTGTTGAAAACTCACATTATTCCATATCAAGAATTTATGCTACTTTTATGCATTTAAATGTTTGTATGTTTGTCTATATGCTAACGGACATAAAACAAATATGCTTGTGATTTAAATGCCCACCTTTTATATTTTCTGATTATTATACATCTATTGTACTTTTTATGTATTCAAATATTTGTAGATATGTTTAGATCTTCGGCTGTAACCAGTTATGCTCGTATTTGAATATTTACATATCATGTATATACAATTTTTGCCTTCAAATGTTTATATGTCTTTCTTATGTCTTTCGTGACATAATATAGATATGTTTTGCATTTTGGAAAGTATAACTATGTTTTTAGTCTATTAATTTCTTGTATAATTATTATAACATACTTTCTCACTCCGTTTTTAGCGCAGGAAGTAATGTACTAGCACCATTATAACTTTGTAAAAATGTTAATTTATGTTCGTACTTATGACTAAGATTTGCGCGAGCAAAATTTTAGGCATAAGTCAAAGGAAAAATATATATAAACTCCGTTCCTTTTGAGATCTCTTCAGTCAGACATAAGAGTCAGATACAAATTAACAACAACGAATCAGGAGAAATAAATTCAACTCAATATACTCTCTCCAGAAATGCCTCCCGCGCAAAGAGACGATTATATTTCAAGGAAAGGGCTTGCGACTATGAATTGGCGATCACAAAATTTTTGCTAAACGTAGAGTCAGATTGCAATTGTGGAAAACGCGCTGGAAAAAGCTGTGACTACCAATTAGCCTACGAAGAGAGAGTATCTCAACAGAAGGGACTTTTGTTACTTTTATACTTTCATTGCATATTTTACTTATGTTGAATAAAAACATCAACTCAAATATGGATTTTTAAAATACCATCCTCTTATATAGGGTGCTTGCTCATAAAAGAAGCCACCAAATTAGCAAGGCGTACCCTATATATATATATATATATATATATATTATATATATATATATTATATATATATATATTATATATATTATATAAATATATTATATATATATATATATATATATATATTATACATGTATATATATTATATATATATATATATATATATATATTACTATATATATAAATATATATATATATATATACCAAATTGCTATATATATATATATATATATATATATATATATATATATATATGACAAATGAACAATT
>JABUQX010013904.1:32500-40000 GCA_015478945.1 Trachelipus rathkii
TTCCGGAGATCTAAAATTAGTGTTCAAGAGTTCCGTGATCGAAAAGGCTCAGAAATGCAGCACCAGATCCTGTTATGGAGACGCTCTTGCGATAAAAAAAGTCACGCAATATTTTTTAAAGTCCCATTGAAGTTATCAGAGAGACGGTTGAAATCATTAAAGCTGCTAAAAGATGGTTATTGAATTAAAAGCTATAAGCTAATAGCAATACCGTTTCTGCACATATATACTATACCTATTATCATATATATATATATATACTATATATATATATTATATATATATATATATAATATATATATACTACTATTAATATATATACATATATATATATATATATATATATATAAAATATATATATATATATATTAATATTAACTATATACTATATATATATATAATATACTATACTATAATATATATATATATAATATTATATATAATATATATATATATATATATATATATATATATATATATATATATATATATATACTATATATATATATATATACTATATATATATATATATATATATATATATATGATCAAACAGTCGTTGGAGCCGGACGCATTTAAAGCAGTTTGGTGGGAAGAAATGAAATGAGAAAATCAAGAGAAGGGATTGGAAGCAAATTGAAGAGGACCGAAAACTCCAAGAGAGCTAATACAGAAAGCCCCAAATATCTTTTGCCTCTAGGGAAGGATCGTGCATACTGCTAAAGCATGAATTGAAGCCAAATTACTATTTTGAAATTTCGGAGAAAATTTAATTTATGAAACTGGAAAACATATTTAAATTTTTTTTTAGCGAATCAAATATTTTGAATTTAAAATCAAAATTATAAATTAAGTCAAAATTAATATTTAAAGTTTTAAACGGAGAAGAAACAAAAATTTTTAAACAGGTTTTTAATATAATTTCAAGTAAGATAATATAATTTTCAATAAAATATTACGTTATCCAAAAAATATTTAGAAATAGTTCTTTTGAATTATTACTAATAGCTAAACGTGAGTTGGAGTTAAAAATTATAATAATTACAGAAACTACTACTAGGCGACTTCTGGTCGATAAACGATGAATATTTCGGAGCAATCAGGAAAAATTAAAATTTTCTCTGCATGGTTTAAGAGACTGCGTGCTCCCTTTTGCTGCTATTTATATTTTCCCATGTACGGTTGTAGAGATATAAAGAATACTAAAGTCATGCGGGATATGGTGCTGATATTTATATATAATATATATATATATATATATTATTATTTTATATTATTATATATATATATATATTAAATATATAAATATTATATATATACTATAACTATATATATATTATATATATTATATATAATATATAGTAGTTATATATATATATATTATAGTATATATATATATATAATATATATATATACTCACTATATTATATTAATGTATATATATATATATAATATATATTACAGTATTAGTATATATAATATATATATATATATATATATATATATATATATATATAGTCATATATATATAGTATATACTATTATATATATATATATATATACCTATTAATGTATATATATATATATATATATATATATATATAGTATGTATATTAGTATTATATATATATATATATATAGTATATATTATATATATATATATATATATATATTATATATTATATTATATTTATATATATATAGTATATATATATATAGTTAGAACGTTCTATGTATATACAATAGCCTATCTATATACACATATCGAAGTGTATATGAATTATTATACTAGTAAGCTAAATCGCTAATAAATATATTATATATATATATATATATATATATATATAATAATGTAGGTGAAGAAGAATCCGACAAACTCTGTGACGAGTAACATTGAGTGGAAATGCGTAAAGCACAATGGCGGAGTGCAATGGAGAGGAGATATAGAAGGTAATATTAATTCCATTGTCATGTAGCTAATCGACATGCAGAACGTTATTCTCCGGGACGGTCTGGAAGGGCATGCGGCAGAGTCTGGTTCCAGGACGCCTTGCCCGTTTTCTGATTTGGTTAAATCACTGCGGGATCTTGAACTTACTTACGCTACAAGAAAACATGTCTTCAATTTTACTTCCTGTCATATACAAGTGTCTCACTTCCACATGATCACGTACCACTTTAGTCGGTTTGTCAGTAGTTTCAGCAACAACAGATGAGTCGGGGTGCTGGCTGCAGATTCTTATTTTGAACACCTACTGTGAATAGGACATTGATGTGTAACACCACTATATGTATTATGTATGCAATAAAAACTATTATATAATATAAATGCTGTTTGTATTTGCGTGGTTTGTATGTGCATTTAACAAATATTTTTACACTCAGTATTCCATAACGTAACATCAATTTTTTTTCGGTATTTTTAGTAGCTCTCTCTCCATCTCTCTCTTCTCTCTCTCTCGCTCGTCTTCTGTTCCTCTCTCTCTCTCTGCTCTCTCTCTCTCTTCTATATATACTATATATATTATATATATATATATATATATATATATATATATTATATAAAATATATATATTATATATATATATAATATTATATATATATATATATATATATATATATATATATATATACTATATTATATATATGAAACAATCAATTAGTTTTCATGCTCAAACAATTATTCCTTCTGACTATTTTTTCAATTTTACTTTTTTTTTTTTTAATGAGTATATTTCGACCTTTCCGAAACAAGTGATATTTTGGTCCCAAGATATCAATCCTTGAAGATTAATCCTAAGAAGGCAATTTTCTGGCTTCTCCAAATTGTTTCGAACATAAAGGGAAAAAATCTTTTATTAAGAATACACCCACACATATCATTGAACACACACACGCACATAGAAAATAATATATATATATATATATATATATATATATATATATATATATATATATATATATATATATATATATATATATATATTATATATATATATATATATATTATATATATATATATATTATAAATACATATATATATATAATATATATTATATACTATATATATATATATATATATATAGTAATGCCTTAATTAAATTATTACTTATGAAATCCTTATATAAATAAAAGAAAATCAATACTCTTTTAATAAGAGGTTGTAAGTTTAATATCAAATATATCAAGAAATTTATTAAGGAATATTAGCAGAATATTTCGACCAATCTTGGTCCTCTTTCAGCTGCAATGTTATATAAACTAAATTAAATATAATAAAAATATAAAATAAATTTAAAATTATCACAAAAGTTTTGGTTTTAATTTTTTGAAAAAGGGTGAGGAGTTAAGAATGTTGTTAATGATGGGATCTATTTGTGAATCATTTCTTTGTATATTATAATAATTAGTGGAATAAACAACATTCTTAACTCCTCACCCTTTTTCAAAAAAATTAAAACCAAAACTTTTGTGATAATCTTAAATTTATTTTCTGTTATTTTTATTATAAATATTTCATCAACATCATATAAAAGAAGCAGCTAAGACCCAAGATTTTTCGAAATATTCTGCTAAATATGTTATTATAATTTTCTTGATTATATTTGATATTAAACTTACTAACATCTTATTAAAAGAGTATTGATTTTCTTCTATTTATATAAGGATTTCATAAGTAATATTTTAATTAAGGCGTTACAATCTATTATTACTACTGACGTCTTAAGTCTATATACCGTTTTTATCATATATATAGTCATATATATATGGTATATATATATATATGTATATATATATTATCTATATTTCTATATATTAATTAAATATCTATTGTAACATTAAATATAAAATATTTATATATCTATTTTATATATATATATAATGCGGGCTAATTGGGGGAATTGCTTTGTTTTTTGGCTAACTACTCTTGAAATCTGCTTTGACTCCGGGGATGCCTCGGTCACCGTAAAGGTGGGGGCCGTAATCACCGATGGGATGAGCAAGGTTCATTTCATCTTCAACATAATCTTTTTCTCCCCAAAATCCATGGTTCGATGAAACTTGTTCTCGCGCCATTCAAGGAGACGAGACATTGCGGTATCGGCATGGAAAACTCTCGTTCTCCCTATCACTCTACTAAGTTTTCCATTCTGGTCTGCGGAATCGTTTGCACAGGGAATACATTCGACAGGCTAAGCGCACTTTCACTAAAGAAGTCGACCAACGCTGCTTGGCTCTCCTACTGATAAAAGTTTCTGGCCCCTTGCCAAAAACAACTCTAACAACTTTGTAAATCTGCCTTCCTCCCCTTATTCGCTCTGAGGTTTCTGTTGCTAACTCTCCTTCTTGAAAAGGCCAAATCTCTTCGCCTCCTTTTTTCATCTAATTCTACGCTGGACGGATTCTGCCATCTCTCCTCCTACTCCTTCTCCCTCTCAGGTTTCATATGTCTTTACCCTGTGATTACCACATGTCGTGTGCATGGGATTCTGAGATCTATGAGTGCCAGGAAGGCTAGTGGCCCGGATGGCATTCCTCCCCGTGTTTTGAGGGAGTGTGCTTCTGAGCTAGTGCCTGTCCTCCTTCAACTCTACTCTCTATGTCTTAATACTAATACTTTCCTCAGTGCTGGAAGCGCGCACAATGTCTCCAACCGATCCCGAAAAAGGCTTAGCCGTTCTGATCCTTCTAACTATTGCCCTATAGCTCTCACTGGTATTCTATCTAAAATCTTGAAACTCTTTCTTAAACTCTCTTTCCCCTTGGATGCATCTGGACGTCTCATTCCCTTCTTCAGATCATCAGTAATGGCTTTCGTCGCTCGAGGTCAACTGGTGACATACTTTCCTATTAACTGATTTATGGTCATCTGCCCTTGGGACCATGGGGAGTCTTGCGTGGTGGCGCTTTGAAATATCCAAAGCTTTTGACGGGTTTGGCTCGGCGGCACTGCTCTCCCTAAGCTCCTCTTTCCTTTGCGTTCCTCCTTCTTCTTTGCTTACTCTGTCCTAGTTTTCTCTCCGATCGCTCTATATGCAGCACTCGTTTATGGAGCGACCTCTTCCTCCCTTTCTTTTTAATTGTGGTGTTCCGCAAGGTTCGTTCTATCTCCAACTTAATTCCTACTTTTCATCAAGATCTCCTCCGCTGTATCTAACTCTGTTCACTCTAATGCCGATGACTCAACCCTCCACTCTTCTACTAACTTCAATCTGCTCCGTCTTTTGCTTCTAGAGTTTGCCTCTCGTCTTCAGGCTTTTCGATCTATCCTTGTCGATCTGGATGGGATTCCCGGTGGGGTCACCGCAAACTTGTAAAATTCACCTCTTTAAAAACTCAACTTCTCTACATCTCCCTCTCAAAGACACCTCCGCAACTTTCCTATTTCTTCGACGGCTCTACGTCTCTCCTGTGAATAACATAAACAGTCTTGGTCTTAACATAAACCATAAATTAGTCTTGGAACTCATATTTCAATGGTTGCTAAGGGTTGGCCTCAAAGAATCTGGGAATTCTGTTTCGGTTGCGGGAATTTTTTCCCTCTGCATAGCTACTCCAGTTATAATATAAGGGCCTTATTCGCCCTTGTATGGAGTCTGTTCTCACATTTGGGGGATGCTTCAATTCTACACTTTTCTATTGGATAGGGTAGAGCCTCTAAAGCTAAAGAGACTGATAGGGTTGTCCCCTACTTTTAAACTCTTGACAACCTTTCTCTGGGCTGTGAAATTGGCGCACTTTCTTTTTTCTATAGGTACTACAAGCGGTAGATTGCTCAAGGGGAGTTGGGCAGCTCGTATTCCACCTTCCATTGGCGTCGCCCTCTGCAATACAAAGGGGTGTCAATGCTCTCGCATGAAATTTTTGCGTGCAGTCATTGAAGAACTCCAGACTTGGCTCGTTGTAGTGCCTCCTTCTCTCCAGCTACTTCTGTTCTGTGGAACTCCTTGCCATCTTCTGTTTTTCCAACTGTATTTAATCTTCCTCTCTTTAAAGCACACGTCTGCGCTCACCTGAGAGATTTTCCTTAGGCTGGGAATTGGGTGGGGTTTTCCTTGTTTTATTTTCTGCCCCCTATCCTTGAAAATGGGCTCGGCCCGTCGAGTGGTGGTTAACTGTAAAAAAGAAAAAAAAAAAAAAAGAAAAAAGGTTATATATAAATATATATAATATATATATATATATATATATATATATATTTATATTATATATAAGTATTATATTTAGATATATATAATAGTATTATATATACTATATATATATATATATATATACGCGCTTCACATTTATAGAAGATATCTATAGTATATTCCCGAAAATACAATGAAATGTTATTATTAATCATGCTTTAATGGGTTCTACCCCCCCACCCCAACCCCTATAATTTTCATCTCTATCCCACGAACATTTTCGTTTAAAAAATTTTAAAAGAATGGTGAAACATAAACCTGCCTCGGAGAGCTTGGTGCAGACAGTCCCGCGATTCTCGAAAATATTTAAAAAGTGGATCGGTGAAACATAAACCTGCCTGGGAGAGCTTGGTGTTGTGGTATCCAAACAATGCCCTTGGTCCACTACTCCCTCTCTCATGACTTGGTTGGCGGCCACCTGTGATATGGTTGGTGTCACTAAAACCTTGCCGCCTGTTTGCTTTGGGACGCTTTCTTCTTTTTTTATCTTTGATTTCTGCAACATTCTCGGTTTTCTCTTATTCTAATTTCCACTTTCCTGAGCAGCACCTCATTTCCTCGAATTTCACTTCCTGTTAATCACAAAAACTCAGGTGTTTGTACCCTCCCCCCCAAAAAAACAATTAGTTCTCTCTTACCTATTATCTCTATACTCAATTTTCAGTCAAAGGCGGTTGTTATAAATTTTGTGAGCAAAGGTGTTGTTTGTTCTCTTCCTTCTAATTTGTAGTCTTCCGAACTTTCCACCTTGAAATTTATTCTCTCTCTTGCTTGTCGATGATTTAATGTATTTGTTATGTTTATTTCACTCCAAACTCCACTTGAGTTCCACTCTCTTTAACTCAACTATCCTAACTCCGCTAACTTCCCTCTCCTAACTCCGCTAACTCCACTCTCCTAACTCCGCCTTGAGGTTTATTCTCTTTTGCTTGTCGATGACTTAATTTATTTGTTATGTTTAATTCTCTCCTAACCCCACTGACAATCTTAAATTCTTCGACCATCTAAGCTCCAAAATAGAGCAAATCACATTCTGTCTCTTCTTCTTTCTCTGAAATTCCTCATTCTTTGTCATTTATTTGTTCATCACTAGTAGAGACTTTTATTCTAATTCTCAAAATACAGCCGGTTTACCTGCTTTCCATTTATCTACACTGCCTAACATTCAACAGATTGTGTAGTTCACATCCTGTATCCAAGAACTTCTTGGAGATGAAATCAACATTCTTGATCTTTTATTAACTTCTAATCCCTTTTCCTTATGCTGTTAAAATCTTTCCCGATCACCTTCTTATCTCTGAATCCTGT
>JABUQX010013904.1:45000-47500 GCA_015478945.1 Trachelipus rathkii
TATATATATATATATATATATATATATATATATATAAATATAAAATATTTATATATATATAGCCTATATATATATATATATATATATATATATATATATATATATATATATATAATATATATATATACTATATATATATTCAGTGCAATGTTTTTGAGCCTCATCCTCTAATATAGTATATATATTTTCCTTATGAGTAACATTGTGCTAGTGCGCAATGAATCTCTATATTGTTGAAATTACGGGATCACAACAATTCATTTTAAAACTATAAAAACTGTAATAAATTGTAATTCCCATTCATCATTAAAAACTCTATTTACTTCTTGAAAGGATTTTTTTTCACATGATGAATTTGAAAATGAAATAAAAAAAAAAAATTAATTACGAAATACATTATTAAAAGTAACAAGGAGATCATATAAATAATCAAAGCAAGAAATCAAGTATTGATTAACAGATTCATATGCCACATATTGATTAACATATTCACATGCGTATACAACACCATTGCAATCAAACTACTGACCACTTAACTTAAATGCGGGACGAAAATTTTCGGAAGTACTAACTTTAGTTGTGACTGAGGCGTGCAATTGTCGCAAAAGAAATTTCATAAAGATGTGTTAATTTTTCTTATTTATACGTTTGCAGGTGTTTTGTACATTTGAGAGTGAATGAATTATAAAATTAGATATATCTCGTTTATATTCGGCACGATGCTATATCATTAACTAACAATTATTTTGCATAAGTTTAACAACTATATCCCGTTATGTATGTATTATTGTACCTAATTTGAATTTTTGTTTCTTAAACAATTAACATTTATCTCGATAAGTCTTAGAAGGCCACACTAGATGGCCCTGAAAGCCATAGGTGGTCTTAAGGCCGCGGGTTTCCCGTCCCCTGAATTAAAACTTCAGCGATATATATTATATAATATTATATATATATATATAATAATATAATACTATAATAATATATATATTATATTATATATATATCATAATATATATATATATATATATATATATATATATATATATATATATATCAAGGGTTGGATTCAAGTACAAGTACTTGTACTTGTACTTGTACTTAAGTACATTTTTTGGAGTAACTTGTACTTGTACTTGTACTTGCAGTTTCTAAAACCACTGTACTTGTACTTGTACTTGTACTTGAGCGCTTTTTGTACTTGTACTTGTGCTTGGTACTTGCAAGTACTTTTAGCATTTTTTAACTTGCCAATATTTTTTTATTTTCTTTTTATCATTTTCGCTACGTAATTGATATTATTGTTTTTTTATAAATGTTATTCTAATAAATATCCAGTTTGAATGTAAAGTATGTACATTAATATATATATATATATATATATATATATATATATATATATAATATATATATATATTAATATAATATATATATATATATATATACTATATATATATATAATGCATCATCATCATCATCACCACCTTTTTCCCCAAGACTGGGGGTAAGGTGCGTACACATGTACCAGAAACAGAAAAATAGTAGAAGAAGAAAAATGACACAAGTCGAAATGGAAAGCCAGCCTTACCTTCCTTTTATACCTATTAGTGGGAGAACTCGCCTCACAGAAAATCCACCCTATAGCTTCACCGGACCGCGACGGACCTTCACATATGGCATACTCGCGAATATGGGGTTCATCCCTTGGCCCAGGTGGCCACAACCAATACACACTCACAACTCCTGCCAGTTTACTGCCTATATGCACTTTTTTTCTCGCCCTGCCAACTCACATTTCACTCCTCAAAAACATTCTTTTGCTGACCTCATCCACTTTATCCTTCGGTCTCTCAGCCATTTTGTCATTCCCACAACACACTCCACACTATACATCCGCTTAACCAACCGACTATCATCCAGTCTTTCCACATGGACCAAAGCATCTAAACATACTTTCATTTATTCGCTCATTTATCCCTTTTTTTCACAAAATACAACTCTGTAATACGTTCAATTCTCATTTTATCATCAATTCTTTTCACACCTAACCCGCCCCTAAGATTGTCCCATCTGAACACATTGTACTATTAGATTCTATACCTCTTATTGAGACGCGGTAGTCTTCTATTACATTTAACACAGGTCAACAACTTACCATTCACGCAGACCTAGCGCACTCAAGACTTTAATCTTTACCACCACCAAGGATTAATTTGCACCAGCCATCCTTCCTGCAAATTTAACAAAAACAATAATTACCAATACAAAAAATAAACATTCGGCATCATTCGTTCCCTTTTCTTTCATCCACTATATATCCTAAATATTTAAACTCAGTCAACTTGTTTCAGCTGCTTTTCAGCACATCTAGGCATAGCTTCACCGAGGACTGTAATTCAACTCATAACCATAACCAATAACACTTACACTTTAATCTACGTTTACTTTCAAAAAACTCCCTCCTTTTTTTACACACCCTCCAAATCTTTCTAACCAAAAT
>JABUQX010013904.1:62500-67545 GCA_015478945.1 Trachelipus rathkii
ACTCTTATATAAGGGTACTATTACTGCTCTCTTCCAATCTCTCGAAACCATACCCTCCATAAACGCTTTGTTACATAACTTCCAAATCCATTCAATCAGCATCTCGCCTGCATTCCTGATCATTTCATCAGTAATTCCATCTATGCATTCAGATTTACCATCTTTCAGCTTTCTCAAAATATCAATTACCTCCTCCCTACTAATTACTTATCCCAAAATACCTATTTCTTCTTGCCCCATCAAACTCACAGGCATTCACTCTCACCTCTTCATTACTGCCAATGTTATGCTGATTTTCGAAGTGTTCTCTCCACACTCTTCTCACATCCATTTCGTCAGTTATGAAAACATCATCCCTATTCATTATTCTAATCAGATTCCCCTTACTCTCATTCTTGCCCTTTCTCGCTTCCTTCCAGAAAAGCTTCCTATTCCCTTGTAAGTTCTTATTCATCCTTCTTCCAAACTGTTCATTAATATAAATATATAAAAATAAATATAATAAAAATTAATATATATGCTATTTCCTAACGATCTTGGCAAACAAAGATTCTTAAAAAAATGCATAATTAACCCATTCCTATAATATAACGGGCACTATTTTAAAAATTCATAAAATTAAAGGCTTAAAAATGGGGAGCTAGGGAGATTATGTAGTGGAGGTCTGGAAAAGAGGGGATTTGCCTCGAAGCGTTGTCGACCCCAGCCCATGGGTACTTCCCCTGCAAGACGAAAACCCTTGGCACCTGACATCGGTGCGATTTGCCCTTTGGGCATTATTTAACATTTGTAAAAAAAATTTGTGAAGCATTAATACGACATTAGTAATTACTTAAATTGTATTGGCAACTCTGGAGATGAAATTATATTGGTTAAATTAAATCCCTAAACGTCTTTTAAAATGCACGAACCAAACTACTTCTCATATTTGTTATTTATTTCAATAATAAATATTAATTCCCTTTTTACTTCATATCGTTAGAAAAATAAATTAGTATTCTCATAACAAAAATTTATCAGTATTTACCAATATAACTAATATTCCAACTAGTCACCTTTCCTTTATACATATATACTGTATATATATAAATATATATATATATATATATAATATATATAATAATAATATATATGTAATTAATATGCTATGTATATAATAATATATATATATATGTATATATATATATGTGTATATGTATATATAATATATATACAACATATATAATAATATAGTATATATATATAATATAATATATATACTTATATAATATATAATAATATATATATATATATATATATATATATATATATATATATATATATATATATATATATATATATATATATAATAATAATATGTATATAATATATATATAATAATATATATATATGTAATATAATATAATAATATATATATACAGTATATATATATATATATATATATGTATATATATATATATATATATATATATATATATATATATATATATATATATATATATATATATATATATATATATATATATATATATATATATATATATATATATATATATATATATATATATATAAAAAAAAATAAAAATAATAACTAATAATAATAATAATAACAATAAGAATAATAATAATTTTCATAGTCTTTCACCTTATGTTCCTTGAAAATCTCATTTCAAATCACGTTTTCTATAAGAATTTTTTTCTGGCATATAACAGAGGTTCAAGGCGATAAAGCATGATGAAGAACAAGTCTGTAAGATACTGAGCGCTTCGTTGCCTTTTATAAGGAGAAGAAGCTATATGGTTTTCAAGGGTGAGAAATTGTTAGGAATAATAACTTATGAAGCATGTCACAAACACACATATACATTTATATGTATATATATATATATATATATATATATATATATATATATATATATATATATATATATATATATATATATATATATGTATATATAAGACTATATATTTTTTCCTACCTTTATCTAATAATAAAATAATATATATCAACCTAATAAAATTAAAAATAATAATATATATAATACATATATGTAATAATAATATATATATATACAAAATAAGAATAATAATAATAATATATATATATATAATATATATAATAATATGTATGTAATATAATAATATATATGTTTTATAGTGCTAATATGTATGGTGTAATAACATAATAATAATAATTATGTATATATATATATAAATGTATAATAATATAATATATATGTAGCATATGTATGTATATAGTGTAATATAATAATAATATATAATAATAATAATAATATTAATAATAATATATATATATAATAATAATATAATAATAATAATATATATAATAATAATAATAATAATATATATAATATATATATATATTAATAATAATATATAATATAATAATAATAATAATAATAATATAATAATAATATATGTATATTTATATATATATATGTATATATATGTATATATAATATCATATATAATAATAATAATAATGTAATAATAATAACAATAATAATATATGTATGTAATAACAATATAATATTTACTCTAGAAATAATATGTAATAATATATATATATATGTATATATGTGTAATATATAATAATAATAATAATAATATGTTTATGTATGTTTAATAATAATAATATATATGTAATATATGTAATATGTAATATAATATATATCTTATATAATAATATATATAATATAATAATAATATAATAATAATAATATATGTATTACTATAATAGTATATAAATAATAATAATAATAATAATAATAATATATATATATATAATATATGTATATATATATATATATATATAATATATATAATATATATATATGTATGTATAGTATGTATATATAATAATAATATGTAATAATAATAATAATAATATATATGTAATAATATGTAATGTATATACATATGTATATATAATATATAATAATAATAATAATATGTTATATAATAATATATGTGGATATATATATATATATGTAATATGTATGTATTTAATATATGTATATGTATGTAATAATGTATAATATGTATAACTCATATATAATATGTGATGCTAATATAATATATGTGTATATATATGTATATATAATATCATATAATAATATATAATATAATATATGTAATATAATAATAATAATAATAATAATAATAATATAATAATAATATAATATATATATATGTAATAATATAATAATAATATATGTAATAATAATAATAAAATAATATATATAGATATATATAATAATAATAATAATAATAATATATATATATGTATATATATATATATGTAATAATATATGTTTATAATAGTGTACTCGATTCAGTTAACCCAATAATAATAATAATAGTAATAATAATATATATGTATATAACATGTGTATAATATGTAATAATAATAATAATAATAATGGATGTAATATATGTAATATGTAATAATAATAATAATAATAATATCTTATATATAATAATATATATGTTATATGTATGTATTTATATATATATATATATATATATATATACTTTTAATATATATATATATAATATATATATACTATATATAAATATATATATATATATATATATATATATATATATATATATAATGAAAAGGGGCGTCTATGAAGGTTCTTTTTTTCGTAATTATATCACTAAATGTCTAATAATAAAAAGATTAAATCACAAGAGCTCAATTGAGGGCCCAGATAAGTCCTCGTCCAGACGCCCTTAATACTTCATATCTTTTAATGAAAGCTCTTAAAATAAGAAAAGAAGATAAAAGAGGCCCCTATCTCATAAAAGAAATGAAACACTACTAAATTCGGAAAATTTTGACGCTTGATATTATGCTAATAGTATATAGAGTTAATGTTTATAGAAATTGTTTTGTATTTATTATAGTTAATGTAGTATATGATACGGTATTATATACTGCAAAGAGTTTTGAAGTTACGAATAATTTTGTTTAGTTATTTTTAGTAGTGAATTTGCTAAAACAAGTCGGAACTCTTTCGGAAAAGAATAAGAGTGACTATTTCAGATTTCTAAATCGGATAGAATGACATCGTTTATTTTTTAAATTCTCGATTAATTTTTTTTCTAAATTAAAATGTATATAACAGATGAAAATAACGTAGAAAATCACAAGAAGGAAATTAGATTAATAAATTTTATCGATTTTTATATCTTTTATTTTCGTTAGTTCAATTTCGCTACTTCTTTACAGTAAAATTATTTTATTATTCTATATAAATGATTTTCATGTAATTTGACTTCAATATATTTGTGTCTCAATATAATAATAATTAATTATTTATTTTTTTACTTGCAATCATTGGAGAGATTTTAAATAAATGAGAGACGTCTCCTATTGTTGGTGTGTATCAATGATTATGATTCGAATATCCTAAAAATTAATTTTGAAATAATGAATTTATTTTTAGAAATGAAGTTACGTAAAATATATTAAATTACCAATATCAAATTATAAAATACTTACTTATTGGCCTCTGGTAAGGCTGACGTACGGCTTAAACATTGCTTGTGTATAGCCAGTGTACGAATTGTGCACAACTTGTATATGTCTTGTGTACGACTTACGTACGACTTGCGAAGATTGACGTACCCCTTGAATACGGATCGCGAATGGCTTGCGTACAGTTTGTGTAAGGTTGCTGCTCGACTAACAGCTGATGAAACAGGTCAGCAACTTCCAATTATGTAACAAATATTCTCGAAAAAAACTTTCCATTAGTATTTAACGCGCAATTTTAATTAACGAATCCTTTTCAGCTTTGTTCGTTCCCTTTGAACCAAGATCGACACCTAATAAATAATTCATATCTGAACGGAGGATATCAATAAATAAATAAAAAAAATTACTCACTGAAAGAAAAGATGTATTTCAATAAATACACACACATAAACTTAAACCACTTCCATGTATACATACGCACATAAGCTCAATACACCTCCACGTATTCATACATGCGCACACCTAAAAACAAGGGCGC
>JABUQX010013905.1:7500-12500 GCA_015478945.1 Trachelipus rathkii
ATATAATATAATATATATATATATATATATAAAGTATTATTTTTTATTTTTTAAATTTTGATGCGTAGTTATAAATTAATAAATTATTAAATGTAAGAAAATACGAAATTATTATTATTATTATTATTATTATTATTATTATATTGATTATTGATTATTATTTATTATTATTATTATATTATTATTATGTATTATATTTATTATTATTATTATTATAGATCTATTATTATTGTCATTGTTATTATTATCTATTATTATATTATTATTATTATTATTATATTATTATTCATTATTATCTATTATTATATTATTATTATTATTATTATTATTATTATTATTATTATTATTATTCAATTATTATTATTTTATTTATCTAGGATGTGACACAGGATTTGGACACCAGCTTGCAGTTCGACTTGATAAACTTGGTTTAAGGTAATATATATATATATATATATATATTATACTATATATATAATATATATATATATAATAATATATATATATATAATAATATATATAATATATATATCTATAATATATCAGTAGTACCCTCGCAATATACGGCTACTCGCTTAACGGCGTTTTGCAATAACGGCGCTTTTAGCTACTCAGTGTTGTGAGGAAGGAAACGAATGCACGAACGAACAGACGCTATCGCCAAAACACATTAGATTCAAACTTTCAAAGATGGTCAAATGTTAATGCTGTCATAACAAATGTCATTGCATGTTATAAGCAACTTCTACTCAAGAAGAACAGGCACTCTATCAGACAGACTTCTTTGTTGTCATTCTTCAATAGAGCACCATCGCAAACTTTCACTGAAGCGTTTGGCCTGCCATCAACTTCAGATTCTACACCAACTACATCACAGTCACCGTTTTCAAAGCGAAGGGGGTTGTTTGTAGATTCAAATGAAGATTATTTGTATTTAAATTTTTATACTTTCTATTTCTTTCAGTGTAAATCATGTACTGTACGTACTAAATATATATTTAAAAGCAAACATTTTGGAAATTTTCTTTTCCATCGTCGTTGTTTTATAGTTACTGTTATTGCACACTCAATATATATTATTAGTACATCGTACGAAGTTTTGCTTGCAGGCACTCGCGAGGCAATAAAAAAGCCTTAATTCGCTTACCGGCGTTTTTCACTTAACGGCGAGGGTCCGGTCCCAATTAGGCCGTTATTGCGAGGTACTTACTGTATAGTATAATATTATATATATATATATATATATATATATAATATATAATAAATATATATATATATTATATATATTTATATATATATATATATATATATATATATATATATATATATATCGCGGATATGGTTTCTTTGATTTCGCAGGTGGGGAATGTAATGCAGACATAAAAATTTGAACAAAGGCTGATGCAGATGGGGATCTTCAATATTTTGTTATATAAAATACTTTAAAGATATATAACATTTTGCAACTGTAATGGCGAAAGGTATTCGACATGTTACCTATTTTAATTAGTCGCCGATAATGATTCTGTAATTACTAATATCGAAGAGAAATGTCGAAAATGAGACAGGTTTTTGGAGCTTTCGATCGCGTTACCAGGATGTGGGATATAGGTTCAACAACCAATGAACCAATCTCTATCGTAATGGACTCCCATTTATGAATGCAAGTTAAAATATTTCATTTAATATTTGAACCTTGTTAAAGGCAAGTCATATTTTAGGAGTAAAAATTTTATCTGCGATTTCGCCATTAAGTCTATTTTGCTTTTCGTTATATAACATGGTTGAACCACTGCACACATGCACGTTTGGGACACAGCTTTGAAAAGCTATATAAGGATTTGAAAGTTGATTTAATTTGAAATAATTTTTCCTCATTTATCTAAATACAAAAAAAAAATAAAAAAAAAAAAAATAAATAAATTATCAACATTATTTTTGTCTTCAGTCTTTTGTTTATCGAGACTGCTTGGTGCCAACAAAAGAAAGTTCATACATCAGTTACAGTAAATTCAGATGATTTTTTCTTTCTAGAACTTGAGTTCTGGTTCTCAAACACTTTTTCGATGCAATTACTTTATCAGACTTTAAAAGTAACTGAACAACATCGTCGTTCACCACATTTCCATAAGGGGAGATGTGGCAAAGAAAATCTTTAATTTGTACCGTGGACATCAGAAAGGTTGCATCTTAACAATAAATTTTATAAGCTTTTAAAACTTTAAATTTCATGTCCAAATTCACTTCGAAATTTTTATTCATTTTGGTAATATTTTGAAACATATCATGTGCATTAGAATAGGGTTTATATAGAATCTTTGCTATGAATCTTTATTTAGATATATAAATAATATAATATATATTTTTTAGCACAACACCGTCACTCACTGGCAGAGCTCTATTCAAGGAAGGGTGTACTCAGCTCTACGTTCGAGTAAGACGAAACTAAGCCCTAAGAGAGAACAGCTCACATTCTCTCACCCGGCACTGTAAATCTTTCACCGTGAAATTTACGGTAATTGGCCGGCATCTCGTGCTGCCAACCAATTACCGTAAAAAGGTACGGTTACCCTATCTAATAAAATACGGTCGCCGTTACGGTATTGGAAACGGTGACCGTATTTTATTAGATTAGGTAACCGTATTATTTACTGTAATTGGTTGGCAGCGCGAGATGCCGGCCAATTATCGTAAATTTCACGGTAAAGATTTACAGTGTTGTTACGAGCTTGGCGGGGTCCCTCGCTTTGTTGGGCGAGCGTTCTTTCACTGAGCTACCGGGCACTGAAGAGTCAAACAATTGATGGGTGTTCCCAAAGCGATACAGCTTTTTAACAAGTCCTCTTGGTGATTTTAGTAATGGAATAATATATTCAATTTAGTTATATTCTTTTATGGTTTTTTGAGCTTCGTTTGTAACTGTAATGGTGGATTTCTTAACATATTTACATTTATTTTCGGGTCTAAACATGCACACAAAATCGAGCTCTACATCGTATTTAATGCACGTTGTATCATTTGTATAGTGTACTACTGCATTATTAGTACTAGATTTCCGTTGTTCAAATATTTTTAAGTAACTTTCTTAAATCATTTTGAATGATTAAAATGAGTTACAATAAATTCAACACTAAGTTATAATATTTGTTACTGACTTTCGAGAGAATAAAGATTCTTTTTCGACATTTTGTAATTTATGGATCATACAATATTGTCTTAACTAAAAAGAGCAAAATTTTTTTTCAAGAAAAGTTATAATAAAGCATATAGATATCCCCACATCATCCAAACAAATTTAATGCAGATGCGAATGCAGATAACAGCGACATCCCTAATATATATATATATATATATATATATATATATAATATATATATATATCATATATATATATATATATATATAGTATATAATATATATATATATATATATATATTATTATTATATATAGTTAATATATAATAAATTGGATAAAATTTCTAAAAACAAAAAATAATGAGCAATTAAAAATACGTTTTGGAAATTTACTTTAAACAATGTTAATAAATATTATATTGCCAATGACGTAAACCTTCGTTATATATATATATATATATATATATATGATATATATAATATATATATATATATATATATATATATATATATATACTATATATATATATGATGCTATTATATATATATAAACTATATATACTATATATATACTATATAGTATTTAATATGCAATATAATATTCATTAACATTTGTTTAAAATATATTTCCCTAACATATCTTTTTTTATTGTTCATTTTTTTTATTTTTAGATGAATTTTCTCCATTTATTTATTCAATTTTTTATATTTTTATTGTACCTGAATTTCAAAAATCATTTTTAAGGTCTGTATAGTTATGTTTTAGAGCTTTATATTATATATATATAATATATATATAATATATATATATTATATATATATATATATATATATAATATATATATAATATATATATATATTATATATATTATATATATAAGCCTATATATATATATATATATACAGAAGCCGGAAAACGTAGGTAGCGCGGGGCCCTAGGCAAAGTCTGAATGCAGGGAATCGTACAAGCACGCGCTTGCGCGCGCACACACATGCACACACACAACAAAATTAATAATTAATAATTAATAATTTAGTAATTAATATTAAATTTTAAATATTAAATAATAATAATAATAATAATAATATAATAATAATAATAATAATAATAATAATAATAATAATAATAATAATAATAATAATAATAATAAAAATAATAATAAAATAATAATAATAATAATAATAATAATAATAATAATAATAATAATAATAATAATAATAATAATAATAATAATAATAATAATAATAATTTGGAATAGTTACAAAATCCATTTACATCTGAAGAGAAGACACATCTTACTGCCAAATAATTTTAAATATCAAAAAGCGTTAAGAGATTTTATGAAGTTTGAAAGTCCTTCCAGTATATTTTAAGAATTTAAAACCAAATTGAACAAATATTTTTAGAACCTAACTTCAAAATCTTGGCAAGCTTTGGTAAAAGACTAGTAAATCTTAGTAATAGTGGTGTTCCTCAGGGTCCTCCTTTATCTCGTCTTATTATCGCCGATTCTATTCTTGCCAGAGTTGGGGGGGCCGGTAAATATTTGGGCAGGGTGCAACTTTGGCTTCATCAATTTAAAATTGCGCGACTCCGACTCCGACTCCGACTACGACTCCGCACATATTATGAAATTGTTAAAAAAAATTATCCTGTGTGTGTGTGTGTGTGTGTGTGTGTGTGTGTGTGTGTGTGTGTGTGGTGTGTGTGTGTGTGTGTGAGCGCGTACGTGAGGGTATGTGTGCAGGGGTGTATTTCTCTAAATGGATAAGTGGCATAAAAACTTCTCAATGCAGTTTGTACCAACCCATGTATGTGTTTGCGTTCGAGCTATTTCGTTCCTTATTTGAGAAGGGAGTATCAA